>JAJIBD010027359.1:0-52779 GCA_021461705.1 Cryptotis parvus
ATATACTAGAGTGGCAGGATACAAAACCAACACCAAAAGTGGGTGGCTTTCCTATATACAAATAACAAAAGAGAAAAGAAAGGGAATCATACTAAGAAAACAATTCCATTCACAATCGTGCCACAGAAAATCAAATACCTAGGAATCAGATTAACCAAATATGTAAAGGACCTATACAAAGAAAACTACAGGACACTTCTATAAGAAATAAAAGAAGGCACAAGGAAATGGAAACACATTCCCTGTTCATATATGGGGAGAGTCAACATTGTTAAAATGGTAATACTTCCTAGAAATTGTACAGATTCAATGCAGTCCCTATAAGGATACCCATGATATTCTTCAAAGAAATTGACCAAAAACTATGAAAATTTGTATGAAATAATAAACCCCCCATGGATAGCTAAAGCAATCCTTGAGGAAAAGAAGATGGGAGGCATCACCTTTCCCAACTTGAAACTGTACTACAAAGCAGTAGTAATTAAACCAGCATGGTATTGGAATAAAAACAAACCTGTGGATCTATGGAATAGAATTGAGTATCCTGACACTCATCCTCAAACACATGATCATTTAATCTTTGATAAAAGTGCAAAGAGTCCAAAATATAGCAAGGAAAGCCTCTTCGACAAGTGGTGCTGGGAAAACTGGGCAGCAACATAAAAAAAAAGAATTTGGACCTCTTTCTAAGAAACACCATGCACAAAAATCAGAACAAAATAGATTAAAGATCTAAATATCAGACCTGAATCCATAAAGTCCATTGAAGAAAATATAGGAACAACCCTCCACAACATTGAAGCTAAGGCATCTTCAAAGGTGAAACATCACTAACAAAGCAACTAGAAAAAAAGATAAACATATGGGACTAAATGAAACTAAAAAGCTTCTGCACCTCAAAAGAAACAGTGACCAAGATACAAAGACAGTCCACAGAATGGGAAAGAATATTCACCCAATACCCATCTGATAAAGGGTTACTATCCAGGATATGTCAGGCACTGGTAGAACTTTACAAGAAGAAAACAGCCAGCCCCATCAAAAAATGGGGAGAAGAAATGAACAGAAATTTCAATTAGGGAAGAAATTTGAATGGGCAAAAACCATAGGAAAAAATGCTCATCATCATTGGTCATCAGAGAGAGGCAAATCAAAACAACAATGAGATATCATTTTACACCACAGAGACTGGCACACATCCAGAAGAGCAAAAACAAGAAGTTCTGACATGGATGCGGGGGAAAGGGGACACTCATTCATTGTTGGTGGGAATGTCGATTGGTACATCCGTTTTGGAAAACAATATGGATATTCCTCCAAAGACTAGACATCGAGCTCCCATTTGACCCAGCCATACCACTCCTGGGAATATACCCTGGGAAGCCAAAAACACACAGCGGAAACACCATCTGCACTTTTTTTTTCATAGTAGCACTGTTCACAATAGCAAGAATCTGGGAACAAACAGTGTGCCTGAGAACTGATGGCTGGATAAAGAAACTTTGGCACATCTACACAATGAAATACTATGCAGCTGTTAGGAAAAATGAAGTTATGAAATTTGCCTATAAATGGGTGGACATGGAGAGGATCATGTTGAGTGTAATTAGCCAGAAGGAAAAGACAGATATAGAATGACCGCATTTATTTGCATGACATATATACATATTTTGATCCAAGGTCAGGAGAAACATGGATCAGGAGGTCTTGTCAAAGGTGGAAATTATCACAAACGTGTGGGAGTCAGAGGTTAGGTAAAAGATAGAGAATGGAACAGTGTGCTAATAATTGTAGAAAGTGCTAACACTTAGAACTGAGCATTAAATACAGGCAAAAAGATACACATGATAACCTCTAAATTTGTATTGTAACCCACAATGTGTAAGAAAAGGAAGAGAAAAAGAGAGAGGAGAAAGAGAAAGAGATAAAGAACCTGCCATAGAGGCAGGCTAGGGAAGGGGGAATTGGGGACATTGGTGGTGGGAAATGGGCACTTGTGGAGAGATGGGTGCTGGAACATTGTATGACCGTAGAGCCAAATATGAACTTCTTATGACCATCTTTGTAATTGTATAGCTCACAGAAGTATAATAAAATATTTTAGAAAATAAAATAAAATGGCCAATGTTAAAGAAGCAGTCAATCTTTTTTATTGTTCTTGATTTCCCTCTCAATTACTCAGGTCTTTTATTTCTTTTTTTCTTTTTTTTGAGGTTGAGGTATCTATCTTAAGCAACGCTTAGGTGGCCTAGGGGCCCCTCTTAGCAGTACTCAGCCAAGCAGGACAAATAGTTCAATGCATGGACCTATCTGCAATGTGGTGCTGCTTGACCCAGTATAGCTTTAATCCTTTAATAATACCCTAGAGGTGCTCAAGGGGCAACAAGGGTCATAGTCAGGACCCTTCTAAGGGTGCCACACAGTACCAGGGGTCAAACTCAGGATCTTGTGCATGTAAGAGTGCAATCCAGTCCTTTGAGCTAGAACCTACCTTATAATGGGAAGTTTTTAGCTAATAATATTGAAGATCTCAAAAAGTAAATATGACTTTCTAATTAAAGCAAGCTTCAATAAATAAAAAAGGAAAATAAAGCTATAATTATGCTGATTTATTCTTCATCTAGCCCTGGCCTGCCACCTCAGCAGAGCCTCACAACAAGCCAGACCACCCTCCACTACTCCATGGGGCCCGGCCATTTTCCATATCCGGACTTCCCCTCTTGTCACAACTCCACCTAGCAGACCAGACTATCACAGACCGGCTCTAGCGGCCACTCAGCAGCCGCGGCGGCTCATCTATAAATGCTTTATTTAGAGGTGACTACAACAGTATGCCACCCACACAGCAAGCCTGGCAAGCTGCTAGTGTAGTATTTGATATGCCAAATACCAGTAACATTTATATTAGGTCATTCCCGTGACCTAATATAATGGTTTGAGGCTTTCTATGTTCCTGGAGCAAGCAGATGCCTTTGGGTTCTACTAGCATGAGACAGGACATATGGAGATATTACTGGTGCCCGCTCTAGCAAATAGATGATTAACGGGAAGATAGTGATAGTTATTCTTCATCTACCCTTCAGCCTTATATCTCTCCAGTGACTGACTTACTGCCCTGTGTTCTCATGAACCAAGTTCCTGAAATGTTCTGCTTACTTCTCTTTTTTCCTTTGATATCCACTTTAAATACAAACAGTGCTTCTGCTGATTCTTTCATAGTGCCAAGTCACAAGTATATTTAGTAATGAAAACTACTTTTATACACTGATAAGACAATTTATGGCACTGCATAAATTGGAAGGGGAAATACTGAAAAGGGTGGATAATCCTTTATTCATTTAAATTAATGATTCACAGGAAATGGAAGTGCTCCAGATGAGAAGAACTAAATCTTAGGGTTTAATGTGGTAAGACTCACCTGGACAGTGTTAATTAAAACAGAGGACAGGGTACACTGCAAAGTAGAGTGGGAGCGAGAGAAGATAGACCTAAACACCAGGTAAGTGTTGGCTCTTCACCATGCCGTGATAGGGAGACAACAACTGCAATGCATTATGAGATGAAGAATAGTTGGAAAATTGTTTAAAATGAAGAAGTCATATCACTTGATCACTTGACATCCCGTTATTCATCGATTTGCTCGACTGGGTGAGAGTAACATTTCTATTTGGCCCTATCACGTGCCAGTGTAGTCCAATGGGATATGCTTGCTTCAGGAACACAAAGAGCATCAAACCATTCATTCAGGGTCTTGACAAAGAAGTCTGACCTCTTGCAGGTGGGCAGCAATGTGATCTTTTGACATCCCGTGGGATCCAGTTGATAACGGCTCTAGTCCAGTGGTCATCTCCAAATCATATTACATGTCCATCCCTTCTGATTTTCGATGCCTTGGTAAATGAGACAGAGTCCCTGACTGTGGAAGAGCTATGGAGGTCAGAATACCGGATTCCTTCTCTCACTTGAGTGAGGTGTGCTATTTCAAGCATAGCTCTTTCAATTCCTCTTTGGGAGACCCAAATAGCATTCTCATCCTGCTTTCGTAGGGCCCAGGTCTCTGAAGCATATGTTAATGCAGGAAGAATGGAGGAGTCGAAGAGATGTGCCCAGAGCCGGAGGTACTTTGTCTCTTTTAGCTATTTCTTCGATGCTTTTGAAGGCATTCCATGCCGCTCTCTTTCTCATGCAGAGATCAGGTTTTAGGTCATTTATCATGTTGACTTCTCAACCTAGGTACACATAACTGCTGCATTCAGAGATGTTTGTTCCATTGAGAGTGAATGGGGCCTCTGGAACTAGTTCATTTCTCATGAACATAGTTGTGTTGGGATTCAGCTGCAGACCTATCTTTCCACATTCTTGGTCAAAGTCAGCTAGCATTTGTGCTGCTTGGCTAATGTTTGGTGTTATTAGAACCATGTCCTCAGTGAAGAGAAGGTGGTGTAGTTGCTGACCACCTATCTTCACTCCCATTCCTTCCCATTCTAATTGTTGCATGACGTTCTTGAGGGTGGCACTGAAGATTTTTGGTGAAATGGTATCACTCTGCCGAACCCCTCTTTTGACATTGATGATCACTTCCCTTGTAGAATGGTGAGATCCTGGTGTTGAATCCATAATACAGCTCACGAAGTATTTTGATGTATTCGGTTTGAACGCCCTATTTAGCTAGGGCTCCGATGACCACTTCCGGTCTCCACAGAATCAAAGGCTTTCTTTAAATCAATGAATGTGAGACAGAGTGGCATCTTGAACTCCCTACAAACTTCAATGAGCTTGGTTACAGTGTGGATATGGTTAATTGTGCTGTATCCTTTTCAGAAGCCAGCTTGCTCACATGGTCCTCCTTCATCTAATGTTCTGTAAATCCTGTTCAGGATGACTTGAGTGAGCAGCTTGTAGATGATGGACAACAGGCAGATGGGGTGATAGTTGCCAATGTTGTGAATGTCTCCCTTCTTGAACAGTAGAACTGTCCTGCTGGTTTTCCATTGGGAGGGCACCTTGCATTCACACAAGTAGTGTGTGAAGAGCCTGGCCAGTGTATTGATGAGTACTGATGGAAGATTCTTCAGGTGTTCAGGTCTGATTTTGTCTGGGCCTGGTGCTGTTCCCTTCTTTACTGACGAAATGGCATGTCAGATTTCAGAACAGTGAACATTGGGAATGACATATCTATCCTGCAGAATTTGGTATGTGGGCAGGTGGATGTGGCTATCAAAAAAGATCTGAGAAGTCATGGATAATCTTCTCCATTGCCTTTCAGGATGATGTGATCGATCCATCAGGACATTGGAGGGCAGTCATCTTGGTCTTATAGTTGGCAGAGGACTGGTGTGCGTTGAGAATGCTTTTCCTGGCTTCTGCTGCATCTTCCAGTATTTCTGCTCTTATCTCTTTGAGGTCTTCCTTTATCGCTTCTCTGCACTGCTTTGCAAGCTTGAATGTTAGCATTTGGTCGCCTGAAGCTCACGCCTTGCCACGTTAGCGAATGATCTCCAGAGTTTTTGAAGACAGGTATCCTTTTTTTGGATTTCTCTCTCTCGGCATTCTTCGCACAATCATGGAGGTGCTTAACCACCAATTGTATTATTCATCGATATCATCAATCATGTTATCTTCCCATGTTGCCACAATGGTGCCAAAGAGTTCCCGCTTGGTGGTCATTCTGGGAGTTCTCTTCTTAAACTTTGCAGCCTTTTCTCCCCATTGCGTGAAGTAGAATTTTTGCACGAAGGAGACGGTGGTCCAATCCTGTTTGGAATTTTGAGATGACAGTGACATTGGTCAGGCAAAACCGTTGATTAAAGATGTTGTGGTCAATTTCATTGTGGAACTGTCCACCAGGGGATTCCCATGTCCAACATTTTGATTCAGCCTCCTGGAACTGTTAGTTCCTATGAATGGTCTTGGTGGACATGATGAACTCAGTAGTCTCTTACCCTGTTTGTTCCATTCTAGGCCATGGGTCCCGATGTGGAGTTCTTCAGCCAATCTTCTTGGTCTTATCTTGGCATTAAAATCACTGACTATGATCTTATAGAAAGTGTGATCTTTTTTATAGGACTCTTCCAGTTCCATGTAGAATTTCTCAATTTCATCTTCCTTGTATGTGGATGTTGGTGCGCAGAAAAGGAAGATAGAAATTGCTGGCAGTGGGACAGCAATCTCTTCAAGTGTAATTGTCCTATCTGGTTTGTTAAGCATTCAAATGAATCAATGTTCACAGCCATGTTCATGTTGACAAGGACACCGATGCTACCGACACTTCTTTTGTCGCATGTTCTGAGGAACAGTCTTCTCCAGGGTCAAAAACTGCATGATGCAATTGACACCTCTCAGTCAGACCAATGATGCCATACTTGATCTTCTGCACTTGCATCATCTGGTCCTCGATATATGCTTCCAATGCCAGTGTACATGCATTGAAAGTATAGGCAGTCATTTTAGTGCTTCTTCGCTTTTGGCATTTAGTCCTGGTCCTGAAATTTTATCTAAGCCCTCCTTGTTCATCCTTCTTGGTGCTGCTGTATTAAGGGCTCTTTCAGGGTCAGGGAGGTGAACATTTTTTATTACTAGTTTTGGCAGATCGAATACTCATTGGAAAGCTTGTCAGGCTCTGCCGTGTTGCTTTCTTGGCTAAGCACTGCCAGGAGTAATTCCTGAGTGCCGACCCAGGAGTAACCCCCTGAGCATCACTGAGTGTGATGTCGCTCTCTGCCCTGACAAGCAGGACATGCCCTTCAGCCACTCCACATAACCTGAGGACACATGGCCTGTGCCCTGGTCGTCCCACTGGCGGGTTTGTTGAGCGTGTGTATCTTCACCCCCGCCGAGTGTTTGTCATCGAGTTGCCCCCGTGGCTGGGCCTGAGGCCCCGCCAGAGTCACCCAGGAATGGGGGTTGTAAGCCAAGGGCTCTGCAGCCTCACTGTCACTGCTTGCCGCCGCCACGGCGAAGAATAAGTCATATATTAAAATTAAAATGGCAAGGGGCTGAAGACAAGAAGCATAATTATGAGATTACTTAGTGATTCAGGAACAAATGGTATGGTCTTATAAATAGCTCATAATATCAGAAGTGCCCTACAATTGCACTGGGTTCATGTAAAAGGATCAAGTTGAGAGTCTATATGAGCAAAGTTTTGCAATTTCCCCAAGCAGAGGGAGGCCCTTTTCTAATTTCAGGAATTTAGTAACAAAAGTCCATGCATGCTTGTGAGCAGAGGCCAGTTTTGATCCCCAGCACTGCCTGTTCTCCAAAAACACCACCTCAAGTGACCTCTGAGGATTGGCTCAGGACTAGCACAATCAGTTTTGATCTTAAACCCCAAAAATAAAGTTAAAAAATCAATCACAAACATATATAGGGAAGGTTATGCTGCAGTGAAAGGGGGAAGTGGGGAGGGTTTGAGCTAAAAAAGAAGAGATAAAGAGATACTTAAATCAGTAATAATAAGACCTTCCCCAGATAAAGACATATGTCATAAAATTAAGGATATAAGATAATTAAGGATATAAGATAAATGATACTCTTCTATTTATTAAACAATATCCAATTCTATTTATTAAAGAATATTTAATAAATATTCTATTTTTAAAGAATATCCTCTGTTTAATTTTTTTAATGATAGGACAAATTTATCTAGGTTTTAAAAAATTCTTATTTTTAATGTTTCTGAATGTTCAGGCATATTGAGGTGTTGCAGGTGTGACTGCGGTGCCTGGCTGCATCGGCAGGTGGCACACAGGAGACAGGCTTGTCTAAAACCCCCCAGGACTCTGCCCTGTGGGCCCTGGATGGTTGAGGATCTGACATAGAAAAAGACTGGGCCCTCTGGGATGAACCCAGAGCCATTGGCAAGCTACCCATGCTGTACTCAATATGCCAAAATCAGTAACAATAATGGACCTCATTCCCACTAAATGGAGATGTTACTGGTGCCTACTCAAGCATAACAATGAACGACAGGAAAATAGTGACAAGTGACAAGAGACTGAGTGTATAAAATTTGTATAATCTCTAATCTGAAAAACTCGGAACCACAGAAAAAAGACATAAAACAAAAAAAAAGAGTATTAAATCAAGTGGAAAGACATGTATTCTGTCTTGGTGATTGACAAACCCTCAGAAATATGCAAAACTTCAGGTGACGGGTGGAAATATCAGTGATGACATAGGCATTATGAGAAAGAGGTGGGCATGATCTTCTATGTGCTTATTTTAATACACTTGCCTTAAGTTTATTATTTTGTTTACAAATGTAGAAATGTGTGTATGCAATTGCCACGTGCTCATGTGTGCGCACACACACACAAATACACACAATCAAATCTGTAAACACTCCCCTGAAAATTGTTGAGGACATTGTTTTCTGATATGACCTTCACAAACAGCTTATTCAGCCAAAATTAGATCAGAGTGAATTCTGAAGGATGTTTCATCCTTTATTCTTTTAGATTAGCTAAGAACTGACTCTTCCATATTTATAACTAACCACTACAAATACCTGATTTTTCTAGTGGTAAAATAAGGTTGCTTTGAGCAGAGTTTCAGGAAATCTGATTTGAAAATCCAAATTAATAATCCCCACAATTCTAATAGGGCAATGCTGTAAATAAAATCTAGTTTATAGGCATAGCAAAAACCAAAACGAAACACAGCCTCATGGATTCCAATTAAAACAAATACAACAAGGAGAAGAGATGGAAGTTTAGGATCGGGGTGTAGTAGTTATGACACATGTCATGAATATGAAACAAAATACAAACTAGAAGGAAGAGCCCTCTCTTGCTTACAAATAACAAATATTCTCTGGCTTACTCTTTCATTACCTGAAGTATAAAGTATTGTTGACTGTTGGATTACAGTCCTAGGCATTTCAGGTTTAATGTTGGGTTGTCAGTTCTCCCTCCTGCAGGGAGATTAGGTTAATTGAGTTGCTCGCATTTAAGTTCTCCTGGGGGCACACCCTATCCCAGCAGGACACACTCAATCTTCTGTGCTTAACTTTAACCTGTCCTTGTGTCCTTCTTCCCCTACCTGTTAGTCACTATATCTCCTGATCAGACACAGCAGTTTACAAAGTTAAACCTTCTGATGGCTTTGGATTTTGTATTGTAAGTAAAACATTGTTTTTTCTTTCCTTTATGTCCTTTGCCTATTTCTATGTTAGAGCAAAGTCTTTTCTTTATATAGACACAGGAAGACAGTTCAGGCATGCTTTTGTGATATAGGAATTAACTGACTCTGAAACATTTACTTATGGGCAATCCATTATATTTACCTGACATAAGACTTAGTCACTCTTAGATTGGCCCTAGTTTCTTACAGCCCAAAAGGAGGGTCCCTCCTGGGGGGTTCAAATGGACACAAGACAAAAACAAGGTTCTGTGTTTGATTCCCAGTACGAAGGACTTCCCAACCCTCCCTCCTCTCTCCTCCACTGCCCCCACCTGTGTCCTAGTACCCAGGTGTGGCCCTGATTTAATAAAATAATTTCCAAACAAACCTAGTACAGATTTGTAGTAGTAATTGCTCAATTGTTCCATTTCCTCACCCCTCCTTCCTGCTTGGGTGTAAGAATAATCTTGAGTTTCTGGTGTATTCAGAAGCATGAATACATGAGATGTTTCTATACAATTATCTGCTGGATTTAGCTAGTATGACTATTGTCTTCTAGTGCAGCTGTTTCTGTGCTGCCTATGAGTGCTGTTCTAACTATAACCCACTCCTGAGTGACTCCTTGAGCTACTGTATGCAAAATGAGCATCCAAAACTCCAGATGTTTATGAAGTTATAGCTATTTATGTAACAGCCTTAATAAAATAGGCTCTGATCCCCCATGTCTAACATATAGGCCTCTACTAGTTTTTTAACTATTGTGGGGAGATTATGTTTATTTAATCTAGGGTCATATCCAGCATTGCTCAGGGATTACTCCTAACTCTGTGCTCAGAGATCAATCATAGTTTTGTTCAAGGGACCATAAATGGTGGCAGTGATCAAACTGGGGTCGCCACATGCTTGCAAAGAAAGAGAGAGAGAGAAAGAGAGAGAAAGTGAGAAAGAGAGAAAGAGAGAAAGAGAGAGAAAGAAAGAGAAGGAAATAGAAAAAGAGAGAAAGAAAGAAAGAGAGAGAAAGAAAGAAAGAAAGAGAGAGAGAGAGAGAGAAAGAAAGAAAGAAAGAAAGAAAGAAAGAAAAAGAAAGAAAGAAAGAAAGAAAGAAAGAAAGAAAGAAAAAGAAAGAAAAGAAAGAAAGAAAGAAAGAAAGAAAGAAAGAAAGAAAGAAAGAAAGAGAGAAAGAGAGAAAGAGAGAAAGAGAGAAAGAGAGAAAGAGAGAAAAAGAGAGAAAGAGAGAAAAGAGAGAAAGAGAGAAAGAGAGAAAGAGAGAAGGAAAGAGAGAAAGAGAGAAAGAAAAGAAAGAAAGAAAAGAAAGAAAGAAAGAAAGAAAGAAAGAAAGAAAGAAAGAAAGAAAGAGAGAAAGAAAGAAAGAAAGAAAAGAAAGAAAGAAAGAAAGAAAGAAAGAAAGAAAGAAAGAAAGAAAGAAAGAAAGAAAGAAAGAAAGAAAGAAAGAAAGAAAGAAAGAAAGAAAGAAGAAAGAAAGAAAAGAAAGAAGTGGACACTTTCTTTGGGAAAAGGGAATAGAAGCTATGGCAAAGCTTATGTCCTAAAGTGGGTGCCAGCAAAGGCCAAAACAAACATGTCCTTAAGTGGGTGTCAGCAGAGGTCAAAACAAATAAACAAACCTTCTCTTTTTTCTTTTCTGTTGTCTTAATTAGGGGCATGGTGAGTAGTTAGTATTGGGTTTAAGATATGCAAGATTGTCAGATGAAGGGTTTCCTGGAAAAACAGGATGTTTGAGAGGATTATCTTTTATATACCCTGTGTATCCTTGGCCCATTCTAAGAAGATTTCTCCTTGGCCATTCTCTGTCTGATTTCATCCACAGTTCCCTCCTGTTCCTCAGTGTCAATATACCAGTATACTTTTGATGTTGATGCATAGCATCTTGGGTCATTCTGGTTTTGCTCTTGACCACTAAGGAAATTTGGGTAGAGCCTCTTGACACAACTAGAACAGTTACATTATTGTTCTCCATCATATTTTGTGAAAATTTAACAAGGTTAAATTTAACAAGGTTAAATTTTAAAAATCAAGTTTTTTTTTTCCAGCGGAGTTCAGTCAACTGAAATCCACCCACCACTTAAAAGGAGCTTCTGTGAAAATCAAACCGAAGTTCAATCAACTGTTGTCATTTAAAACCATAGTCCATACATTTTTACAAACAGCTGGTGATTTGATACTTGGGTTAATAGCCTTGTACTACTTTTGATTGACTTGGAGATTTGTTACAATGCTTACATCCTTTGGAACTGGTTCAGATTCAAACACCAAAAGCAAGTGCTTGTTCGAGAAACCTCCCTGAAAGACAACAGTAGTCTATTTAATTAGAATCAAATCTCAGTGGAACAAAATGTAAGTTGTGACATAACACACCAAAAGCTCTCTAAGAAAATTACAAATTTATTATTGGTGGCTGGTCAGAATTCATTATTCAAGTGAGATTTTTAAATGCCTTCTCTAAAGTCACAAAAGTCACAAGTAGATTATTCAATCACCATAAGCAAACACTTTCATAAACCAGTGAACTCAAGTAGGAGCTGTAAGTAAGATAATAGCATTAAATCCTGACCTTTCCCACAGAAGCAACTCTCCTCTCCTCAGCCCCTACCCTTCTCTAATTTATGTAATGTAATCCATATGGGAGAAGTCAGTGTGTGTTTGGGAACCAGCTTCTACACTTCCCTCTTCAATCACAGAAGCCAGTTGTTCTTAGATCCCTCAAGATCACATTACACTCTGCAGCATTAAAAAGAGAGAGCCTCCCCCCTGCCCTGCCCCCACTCAGACCTCCTGCTGAAAAGTTGGTTGTCAGTTGTTAGGCAGAAAATCAATCAGAAACGCATTTGGGACAATGGCAGACAGCCTGGATTACAGAACTGGAAAAAAAATCAACCCAGAAACAAAAGTATTACTAATGGTTGAAGATCCCCACTTTGTTTTCAACAAGGTGGATCAATTTATTTAGGGACTTTTAAGAGCCAAAAATACTGCAAGTCCCAGACTTTCATAGAATTATAACAGAATATATACATAACTTTCTCGGAAGACTGAAGATACTCTATTCCTCAACAGGGCCAATTACTTCAGAGTTGTTGAGAGCACTTTAACTTAGACCGCTATCCCCATGCTTTGCAGTAAGTAGGAACTCTGTCACATTGGGTAATCTATTATACTTTTTCAAATGTACATGAAGACACATAGACATCTACAACAAACCTGCTGTGACCTTGCTGAGGGCTGAGGGCAAATATCAGCAGGCAAATACCCTAGATTCTACCCTACATATGTAGACTAGTCTTTTCCTAAAGTGATGAGTTGATTAGAATAGAGTATCAGTCAAATTTGACTTCAGTCCCCTAAAAAGTTAATTATAAAAGAAATATTAATTAACATTATTTTAATACTTACAGCATAGTGCTAAGTACCTTGCATGCTTTTGTAACCCTCCCAACTCTGTTAAGACTTACGGTGCCTTCCTTTGACAGATGGAAACAGAAGCTTCCAGAGGATCAATCATTTACTCAAGACCACTAGGTTGATGGGGAGAACCAGAAATCAAGCTATGTGGGACCGGAGCAATAGCACAGCGGGTAGGGCATTTGCCTTGTATGCAGCCAACCCAGGTTCGATCCCCAGCATCCCATATGGTCCCCCAAGCACCACCAGGAGTAATTCCTGAGCAAAGAGCCAGGAGTAGCCCCCTGAGCAATGCCAGGTGTAACCTAAAAAAGCAAAAAAAAAAAAAAAAAGCAAAAAGAAAGAAATCAAGCTAAGTGATTCCAGATCTTCATGCTCACCTCTTGGTATTGTCATGACCACTATCCTTAGAACTAGGCATAGAGGAAAACTGCTTTAAACCATGAACTGATGCCCAGACCCCAAGTCATTCAACCCCCAATTATTTATTTGCCAATAGTTGTGTAACTGTGAAGGTCTGGTACCTCCGCTGCACAAGCATGAATGAATCCAGAGACAAAGTGATGAGTAGGGAAAGAACTTCAGTTAGTAGCAAGCTAGTAGGATGGAAGATGGTGGATTAGTGACCTGAAGGCAATCACCTTGTCTCAATCATGGACACAAGTGGGATCAGAGGAATGTGTGTGCAGGTTAATACTGAGAGTATTGTTGGCAGAAGGATATAAAGAGAAAGGAGGAAGAGACAGAGCAGCTCTGGGAGAGGCAGGCAGGCAGGGCCAGATACTTCCATCTGCCACTACGGCATAAACAGAATGTGGGCCCTGACAGCCATGTGTTCTGCTGCCAGGTAGCTTTCGTTAGTGTTATTTTTTGTACACTACTGATAAATGGTTTGCTGACAAGCTTCCTCTGGTGAGAGGGTTGTGACAAGCTGGCATCTGAGATACACTGCAGCTAGGCTTTGCCCATGGGATCAGGAATATGTGGCTGCTTATAGGACCCATGCAAACATGTTGATGGTGGTGGGTGCCAAGCTGGCATCCCATATCCTGTCCCCATGCCTACTTGCCTGCATCCTTTGTAGTTATTCTTAAAACATGCTGAATTTGTAACTGTTACCCGCTTTAAGATTTATTTTCGACTTAAAATAGAGATTTTACTACCCAATACCCATCGATGAGTGGAGATTTTTATCAAGAAAGGAAGAACAGGGAAGCCTATTTTTCAGTGAAAGGCAGATAACAGAATTTTCATTGCTTAGATCAATCAATAAATTCCCCAGGGGCCTAGTTCCTGGAGTTACACTTGTATCTTAACTGAAAATATAAAAGTTTCATCTTTCTGGATAGCACAAGATGAGGACAGTCACCTTATATAGCGGCTTTGAGAGAAACAGGAATACAAGGACACTGTCCTGACCCAAAAGAGCTTGTTCCTCCTAAGTTTCATAACCGAAGTTTCTGTTTCAAGCATGTGGACGGAAGTCAGAGTAAAGGGGAAGACATTGCACTGTCCTTGCACACAGCTGATCTGAGATAGGTTCCCAGTATCACATGCTCACTCAGGGATGCCAAATGTTGGGGGAGCTGCTGGGGTCCCCAACAATACCAGAAAGCAAGTTCCCTTCTGCCTCCGAAGCCGGCAAGGAATGAATGAAAACTCAGGAATCTGGGGCAGTTTTAAAAGGGCTTTATTATCACAGGTTCTGATATACAACTGAGAGCAGGGAAAACCTCCTGACTCTGGGTTCCCAGCTGGGCCCCAGCCACATGTAGGCCAAGATGGCTGCCACCACGTGTTGAAGACCAACAGAGAAAGGAGAAGATGGAGAAGCAAAATGTCAAGGGAAGCTGAACTGGCAAAAAAAGGGGCTTTTCTCTCTTCTGTCAACTTATTTTATAGATAGAAATCCGCCAAAACTTCCCAGCCCAGCCCATTGTGGGCTGGGCTATCTAGAGAGGAATCACTTGATTCATCAACTTGCTCGAGCGGGTGCCAGTAACATTTCCATTGCACCCTATCACATGCCAATGTAGCCCAATGGCTTCGGGGTCAGGAAAATAAACATTTCTGTTACTGGTTTTGGCATATTGAACATGCATCGGACAGTTTGCCAGGCTCTGCTGTGCGGATGCTATATTCTCATTACTTTGTGGGGCTCTCTCATTTAGAGAGGAATACAGGTAAACAACTCTATAGAAATGCAGCACTTCCAGTGGCCTTCTGGCTATTGCAAGCACCAGAACCCTCCCTAGCAGAGCTGGGAGGGGCTGCAAGCTGCCGTAGTTGGAAGCTAAGTCTCTACTGTGTTATGCTTTTGTCTTGTCCTTCTGACAACTTGTACAAAAGAAATAAAGAGCTGGATTCAATGCTTAGAAAAAGACAGCAAGCTGTGAGTGAGCTGGGACTATTTTCCTTATCTTGTCCTTCACCTTGAGAAGCCTAAAATAAAACTGGTACACCTTCAAAAGAACAAGAACAACCAGTGCTGTTGCAGATGCAGGAAGAAAGGGACTCTCATTCATTGCTGGTGGGAATGCCAACTGGTCCAGCCTTTTGGAAAACAACATGAATATTCCTCCAAAGACTAGAAATTGAACTCCCATTTGACCCAACAATACCACTCCTAGGAATATGCCCTGGGGCCCAAAAACACACAGTAACACCATCTACAATTCTCTGTTCATTGCAGCATTATTAACAATGGCCAGAATCTGAAACAATCTGAGTGCCCGAGAACAGACAACTGGATAAAGAAACTATGGTACACCTACAAAGTGGAATAGTATGCAGCTATTAGGAAAAATGAAGACATGAAATTTTCCTATAGATGAATGGAAATGGAAAGATAATGCTGAGTGAAATGAGTCAAATGGAGAGAGACAGACATAGAATGACTACATTCATCTTTGGGATATAAAAAATAGTATGAGACTAATAGCTAAGGTCAGGCAAAACTGGGGTCAGGAGGATTTGTCAAAGGTTGGAATCTACCACAAGTATGTGGGGGCAGCGGGTAGGTAAGACAGAGAAGAAACCAGTTTGCTAATAATATTTGGAAATAGTAACACTTGACTAGAAATGAGCATTGAAAGTAGGTAAAGGGATATACATGATAACCCATCAATGTCTGTACTGCAAATCTCAATGCACAAAAGGAGAAAGAGAGAGACAGAGAGAGAGAGAGACAGAGAGAGATGAAAAGTACCTGCCACAGAGGCAGGTTTAGGGGGGGTGGGAAACTGGAGACACTGGTGGTGGGAAATGTGCACCGGTAGAGGGATGGGTGTTGGAAAAATGTATGACTGAAACCCAATCATGAACAGCTTTGTAATGGTCTATCTCATGGTGATTTAATAAAAATATAAAAATAAAAACAGGTTGAAACTTCATTCCAAAACTTTTGGCTTAGGTTCACCAATAAGGAATATCTTAACCCCTTAGGGGACTAGACCTTAAGAGCTTATTGATCACTGATCACTGACACCGCCAGTCTGTAGGTCTTTAGTCCACCCTTTCTAAAAAATATGTTTCCCTGCTTCTCTCTCTCTCCACACCTCTCTCTCTCTCTCTCTCTCTCTCTCTCTCTCTCTCTCTCTCTCTCTCTCTCTTCAGTTTTGGGGCCATACATGGTATGGGCTTACTCCTGGCTCTACACTCAGGAATCATTCCTGGCAGTACTCCAGATTCTACATGGGTGCTACTCAGGTCAGCGCTTGCAAGGTGAACCTTACCCACAGTTCTTATCTCTCTAGCCCATTTCCCTGTTCTCTTTCTTAGTAAAGAGAACTTTTTTTTTTCTTTTGACCATACAGACAAGACAGTTTGGGAGACGAGTCCACCATTATCTCACATTTTTAGCAGCTAAATAAACCTGTTTTCCTCATTTCAATTCTTGTCTCTTAGACATGGCACTGGCCCGCCACCCCAGCAGAGCCGCACAACAAGCCAGATGAGCCCCCCCCCACTCCATCGGGCCGCCATTTTCCACATCCGGACTTCCCTCTCGTCAGAACTCCACCCAGCGACAGCCTATCACAGCCTGTCTCATTGAGTTCCATCCTGCAGCATTTTTTTTTTTCAATCGGCCCAGGTATGCTGAACCAGAGACTTACAGACATGGGGCAGAGCTGCTACTTGCTCTCCCTATGCCCAGCAGTTCACGAGGCGCCTGGGAGGGATGGCAGGTTCTAGCCCTGGCCCACCACCCCAGCAGAGCCTCACAACAAGCCAGATGACCCCCTCACTCCATCGGAACGCCATTTTCCACATCCGACTTCCCTCTCGTCAGAACTCCACCCAGCCACAGCCTATCACAGCCTGACTCGCAAGCCAGCGGTTCATCTATAAATGCTATATTTAGAGGTCACTACAAGGGTATGCCACCTGCATGGCAAGCCTGGCAAGCTGCCCTGTTTTATTTGATATGCCAAATACCAGTAACAATTATATTAGTTCATTCTCATGACCTAATATAATGGTTTGAGGCTCTTTATGTTTCTGGAGCAAATAGATGCCCTTGGGCTCTACTAGCATGAGACAGGACATATAGAGATATTACTGGTGCCCGCTCTAGCAAATAGATGATCAACGGGAGGATAGTGATAGTGATAGACATGGCAAGTGAAATCCATCCCAAACATGGATTTAGAAATACTTTGAATTTTATCAAACACAAATGTATTTATTCAAGCAAGATTTTTTCCTACTGTAGTAATATGTAATACAACTGCTTTCAGTTGCTACTTAAAATATCATTAACTTCTCCCAAGACTTTGAATCATTTCTCACTATGAAAATATGCTTATGAGGTGGGGAAGTGTTACTATAATACAGATGCAAAGGCTGAGGTATAAAGTACCAAAGTCAAAATTTCTAGCACTCAGCTATGTGCTGTTCAAATGAAGCACATCTTTATTAACCAAATAGAAAATAATTAAAAGCTCTGTTTAGGTTACCCAGAACATCAGCTTGATGCTCCTTGCTGCAGGGAAGACAGTTTATAACCTTGAATGTTTAATTGTTCTCACACTCAGTCATGACCCAGCTGGGATGTGGCTCAGTGGTAGGGCACATGCCTTACATGACTGTGTCCCTGGATTTAACTCCTAGCAGTGAAATTTCTTGTCCATATTTAGAAACCTAATTGACGTTATTAATTGAGTCATTAGCAAACAACAGCCCATTTAGCAAACAGAAAGGCACTTGAGGGCTTCACAGGATGGATGGTTTCCACAGACAAAAATATGGTGCCACAAGATTATTAACAAGAAAAATATATATATTATTTCAAGTAAAGTCACCTTCCTTCAGGGTAAAGAAACAGAGGAGAGGGTCTTATTATGCAAATTACTTCACTGAGATCGATCAGGTAAGCTCAGATTATAAACCTGGGAGAAGCTGAAATTGTTCCTGTATTAAATATTAATTATGGGTGGATCCTAGCATAAAAACTCTATTTTGAGACTGTTTATTCTTTTTTTTAAATAGGAGGTAAAATCACAAATTTATCTTAGTCTCTTCTTTAAGTATGATAATCATAGTTTCCTATTATGAACTAAGCACAAAGTGGTCTTGTAGTCATCTGAGGTATTTTAAAAGCATTATAAGAAAGAAATAACACAGAGCAGCAAAATACTTCTCAAACCCCATGTATGCTTAAATCCCATGTATGGCCTTGAGAAAATTAATAGTTTCATGCCTTATTATCCCCAACTCCAAAGTGAAAATAATAATGTATCTAATTCGGAATCAATGTGTGAATTAAAGTTCAGTGACGTATCTAAATATATTACATGTTTTCTGAAATATATAACATGTTTGAGGTTTTCACTTATTCCAACTAGCCCACCTACCTAAAGGAACTCTTTTCTATGCCAAGACATATTTATTTCCTGTTAGTTTCATTATAGCGAACATGCATCGGACAGCTTGCCAGGCTCTGCCGTGGGGGCGCTATATTCTAGTTACTTTGTGGGGGCTCTCTCAGAGAGGTGGGTAGAATATTTATGGTAATTTGGAGGTAAATCGCGCGGCCTCATAGCGGCCGCGTGCAACGGGGAAAGCTGGTTTCTGCTCTGCCGGGTGTATCTGTGTCCAAATCCAATAACAGAAATGTTTATTTTCCTGACCCCGAAAGAGCCCTTAATACGGCAGCAGTAAGAAAGGCGAACAAGCAGTGCCTGTTAAAATTTCACGGCCATCCTAGGCTGCCAAAATGAAGGACTAAAATGACTGTACTTTCAATGCACGTATGCTGGCATTGGAAGCATATATTGAGGATCTGATGGTGCAAGCCCAAAAGATCAAGTACGACATCATTGGTCTGACTGAGACGAGGAGGCATCAGTTGCATCATGCTGTATTTGACACCGGAGAAGAATTGTTCCTTGGAACATGTGACAAAAGAGGCGATGTGGCGTTGGTGTCCTTGTCAACACGAACATGGCCATCAATATTGATTCATTTAAATGCCTAACAAACCAAATAGGACGAATACACTTGAAGAGATGTGGCCCACTGCCAGCAATTTCTATCTTCATGTCTAGGCACCAACATCCACATACAAAGAAGATGAAATTGAGAAATTCTACATGGAATTGGAGGAGTTCTATAAAAAAAGATCACACCTTCTACAAGATCATAGTTGGTGATTTTTATGCCAAGATAGGACCGAGAAGATCAGCTGAAGAACTCCACATCGGGTACCCATGGCCTAGAATGGAACGAACAGTGTGAGAGACTATCTGAGTTCATCATGTCCACCAAGACTATGCATTGGAACTTATAGTTCCAGAAGGCTGAAGCGAAACGTTGGGCATGGGAATCTCTTGGTGGACAGTTCAATATCATCTTCAATTGACGGTTTTGTCTGACCTATGTTGCTGTCGCCCCCAAATTACAAACAGGATCGGACCACCGTCTCCTTTTGTGCAAAATTCTACTTCCTGCAATGGGGAGAAAAGGCTGCAAAGTTTAAGAAGAGAACTCCCAGAATGACCACCAACTGGGAACTCTTTGGCACCATTGCAGCAACATGGGAAGATACCATCATTGACGACATCGATGAAGAATACAACCGACTGGTTCAGCACTTCCATGATTGTCGAAGAATGCCGAGAGAGAGAAAGACACAAAAGGATGCTTGTCTTCAGAAACTCTTGAGCTCATTTGCCAACGTGGCAAGGCGCGAGCCTCAGGAGACCAAATGCTAAAGTCCAAGCTTGCTAAAAGGTGCAGAGAAGCAATAAAAAGAAGACCTCAAAGACAGAAGAGCAGAAATACTGGCCAGTCCTCTGTTCTCGGGCATTTAGGTTGTTTCCAGATTCTAGCTATAGTGAATAGCGCAGAGATGAATAAAGAAGTACAGATAGTGTTTCTGCTATGTGTTTTTCGGTCTCTAGGGTATATTCCCAGGAGTGCTATTGCTGGATCAAATGGGAGCTCAATATCTAGCTTTCGGAGGAATGCCCATATTGTTTTCCAAAAGGGCTGGACCAGTCGGCACTCCAACCAGCAGTGGATGAGAGTCCTTTTTCCCCACATCCACGCCAGCACCGGTTGTTCTTGCTGTTTTGGATGTGTGCCAGTCTCTGTGGGGTGAGATGGTACCTCATTGTTGTTTTGATTTGCATCTCCCTGATGATTAAAGATGAAGAACACTTTTTCATATGCCTTTTGGCCATTCGAATTTCTTCTTTTTTGGAAGCTTCTGTTCATTTCTTCTCCCCATTTTTTGATGGGGTTGGCTGTTTTCTTCTTGTGGAGTGCTACCAGTGCCTGATATATTCTGGATATGAACCCCTTGTCAGATGGGTATTGGGTGAATATCCTTTCCCACTCTGTGGATTGTCTTTGTATCTTGGTCACCGCTTTCTTTTGAGGTGCAGAAGCTTTTCAATTTTATATAATCCCATTTGTTTATCTTTGCTTCCATTTGCTTGGTCATTGGTGTGTCGCCTTTAAAGATACTTTTCGCTTCGATGTCATATAGCGCTTCTCCTATGTTTTCTTCGATGTACCTTATAGATTCATGTCTGATATCGAGATCTAGAATCCATTTTTTTTGTGTTATTCATTTTTATTTTTTTAAGTATTTTATTATAGCACCGTGAGATATACAAATAAAAAGATATAAAATTTAAAAAGTTCATGTTTGGGTTTTGGTCATACAGTGTTTCAGCACCCGTCCCTCCACCAGTGCCCATCTCCCACCACCAACATACCCGGTTCTCTCCCCCCTTCCCCAGCCCTGCTCCATGGCAGGTTCTTTATTTCTTTCCCTTTCTCTCTCTTTCTCTTTTCCTTCCCTTCCAGACTATGGATTACAGAACATACATTAAAAAGGTTGTCATGTGTATCCTTTTTGCCTCTATTTAATGCTCAGTTCTAGGTTGGCATTAGAACCCTCGACTATTATTAGCACCCTGTTCCATTTTCTGTCTTACCTAAACTCTTACTCCCACACGTTTGTGATAATCTCCACCTTTGACAAGACCTCCTGATATATGTTTCACTTGACCTTGGATATTGGTATCATAATATGTACATATATATTTATGCCATGCAAATAAATGCAGTCATTCTGTATCTGTCTCTCTCCTTCTGGCTAATTTCGCTCAACATAATCTTCTCCATGTCCATCCATTTATAGGCAAATTTTATAACTTCATTTTTCCTAACAGCTGCATAGTATTCCATTGTGTAGATGTACCAAAGCTTCTTTATCCAGTCATCGATTTTCGGGCACTCTGGTTGCTTCCAGATTCTGGCTATTGTGAATAATGCTGCTATGAACATAAAAGTAGGGATGGTGTTTCCGCTGCGTATTTTTGGTTTCCCAGAGTAGATTCCCAGGAGTGGTATGGCTGGGTCAAATGGGAGTTCAATTTCTAGTCTTTGGAGGAAAGTCCATATTGTTTTCCAGAAAGGCTGTACCAGCCGGCATTCCCACCAACAATGGATGAGTGTCCCCTTTTCCCCACATCCACGCCAGCACTTGTTGTTCTTGCTCTTTGAATATGTGCCAGTCTCTGTGGTGTAAAGTGGTATCTCATTGTTGTTTTGATTTGCATCTCTCTGATGATTAGTGATGATGAGCATTTTTTCATATGTTTTTTGGCCATTCGAATTTCTTCCTTGCTGAAGTTTCTGTTCATTTCTTCTCCCCATTTTTTGATGGGGTTGTTTGTTTTCTTCTTGTAAAGTTCTACCAGTGCCTGATATATCCTGGATATTAACCCCTTATCAGATGGGTATTGGGTGAATATTCTTTCCCATTCTGTGGACTGCTTTTGTATCTTAGTCACTGTTTCTTTTGAGGTGCAGAAGCTTTTCAGTTTCATGTAGTCCCATATGTTTATCTTTTCTTCTAGTTGCTTTGTTAGTGATGTTTCACCTTTGAAGATGCCTTTAGCTTCAATGTCGTGGAGGGTTTTTCCTATATTTTCTTCAATGTACTTTATGGATTCAAGTCTGATATTGAGATCTTTAGTCCATTTTGATCTGATTTTTTGTGCATGGTGTTAGACACAGGTCCAAATTCATTTTTTACATGTTGCTGCCCAGTTTTCCCAACACCACTTGTTGAAGAGGCTTTCCCTTACTCCATTTTAGACTCATTGCACCTTTATCAAAGATTAAATGATCATGTGTTTGAGGTTGGGTGTCAGGATACTCAATTCTATTCCATAGGTCCACAGGTCTGTTTTTATTCCAATACCATGCTCTTTTAATTACTACTGCCTTGTAGTACAGTTTGAAGTTGGGAAAGGTGATGCCTCCCATCTTCTTTTTCCCGAGGATTGCTTTAGCTATCCTTGAGGGTTTATTGTTCCATACAAATTTCAGGAGCCGTTTGGTCAATTTCTTTGAAGAATGTCATCGGTATCCTTATAGGGACTGCATTGAATCTGTATAGAGCTCTAGGGAGTATTACCATTTTGACAATGTTGATTCTCCCCATCCATGAACAGGGAATGTGTTTCCATTTCCTTGTGTCCTCTTTATTCTCTTGGAGCAGTGTCTTGTAGTTTTCTTTGTACAGGTCCTTTACATACTTGGGTAAGTTGATTCCTAGGTATTTGATTTTCTGTGGCACAATTGTGAATGGAATAGTTTCCTTAATATCCCTTTCTTCTGTTTCGTTATTTGTATATAGGAAAGCCACTGACTTTTGGGTGTTGATTTTGTATCCTGCCACTCTACTATATGCATCTATTGTTTCTAGGAGTTTTTTGGTAGAGAGTTTAGGGTTCTCTAGGTATAATATCATGTCATCTGCAAATAATGATAGCTTGACTTCTTCCTTGCCTATCTGGATGCCCTTGATGTCCTTTTCTTCTCTGATTGCTATGGCAAGTACTTCCAGTACTATGTTGAATAAAAGAGGTGAGAGGGGGCAACCTTGTATTGTCCCTGATCTCAGGGGGAAGGCTTTCAACTTTTCCCCATTTAGAATGATGCTTGCTGTGGGCTTTTGGTAGATGGCTGTAACTATCTTGAGGAAAGTCCCTTCAATTCCCATTTTCTGGAGCGTTTTAATCATGAACAGGTGCTGGATCAGAAATGCTTTTTCTGGGCGTCTATTGAAAGGATCATATGGTTTTTATTTTTTTCTTTTATTGATATGATGTATTATGTTGATTGACTTGCGAATATTGAACCATCCTTGCATTCCCGGGATGAATCCAACTTGGTCATGATGTATAATCTTCTTGATGAGTCTTTGGTAGAATCCATTTTGATCTGACTTTTGTGCATGGCGTTAGAAGGAGGTCTAAGTTCATTTTTTTACATGTAGCTGCCCAGTTTTCCCAGCACCATTTGTTGAAGAGGCTTTCTTTGCTCCACTTAATATTTTTTGCTCCTTTATCGAAGATTAAGTGGTTGTATATTTGTGAGTGCGTTTCAGGATACTCAGTTCTATTCCATAGGTCTACGGGTCTGTCTCTATACCAATACCCCACTGTCTTAATTACAACTGCTCTGTAGTAGAGCTTGAGGTTGGGGAAAGTGATACCTCCCATCTTCTTTTTCCCAAGGATTGCTTTAGCTATTCGTGGGGTTTTATTATTCCATACAAATTTCAGGAGTGTTTGTTCAATTTCTTTGAAGAACATCATGGGTATTTTTTTTTTTTTTTTTTTTTTTTTTATTATACCACCGTGAAACATACAATTACAAAGGTGTTCATAATTGGTTCTTGGTAATACAGTATTCCAGCACCCATCCCTCCACCAGTGCCCCATTTCTAACCACCAATGTACCCCTCCCCTCCCATCCCCCCACCCGCCTTAATAGCAGGTACCCCAGTTTCCTCTCTTTCTCTCTCTATCTCTCTCTCTGTCTCTGCATCTCTCTCCCTCTTATTTTACACATTGTGGCTAGCCCTGCAGATAGTTAGAGTTAATCACTTAAGTCTCTTTGTGTATATTCAGTGGTGAGTTTTAATCTGCCATTACAATTTCCCATATTTATTAAAACACTGGTATCTATATCCTATTGATGAATGCAGTCATTCTATATCTGTCCTTTTCCTTCTGACTAATTTCACTCAGCATGATAGACTCCATGTCCATCCATTTGCAGGTAAATTTCATAATTTCATCCTTTCTGACAGCCGCATAGTATTCCATAGTGTAGATGAACCACAGTTTCTTTAGCCAGTCCTCTGTTCTCGGGCATTTAGGTTGTTTCCAGATTTTAGCTATAGTGAATAGCGCAGAGATGAATAA
The DNA here is from genome assembly GCA_021461705.1 of Cryptotis parvus. Taxonomy (NCBI): domain Eukaryota; kingdom Metazoa; phylum Chordata; class Mammalia; order Eulipotyphla; family Soricidae; genus Cryptotis; species Cryptotis parvus. Next base: position 24,279 of record JAJIBD010027359.1, read on the forward strand.
AGAAGTACAGATAGTGTTTCTGCTATGTGTTTTTCGGTCTCTAGGGTATATTCCCAGGAGTGCTATTGCTGGATCAAATGGGAGCTCAATATCTAGCTTTCGGAGGAATGTCCATATTGTTTTCCAAAAGGGCTGGACCAGTCGGCACTCCCACCAGCAGTGGATGAGAGTCCCTTTTTCCCCACATCCACGCCAGCACCGGTTGTTCTTGCTGTTTTGGATGTGTGCCAGTCTCTGTGGGGTGAGATGGTACCTCATTGTTGTTTTGATTTGCATCTCCCCATCATGGGTATTTTTATAGGGACCGCATTGAATCTGTATAAAGCTCTAGGGAGTATTACCATTTTGATAATGTTAATCCTTCCAATCCATGAGCAGGGAATGTGTCTCCATTTCCTCAGGTCTTCTTTTATTTCCTGAAGTAATGTTTTGTAGTTTTCTTTGTAGAGATCCTTTACATTCTTTGTCAGACTGATTCCTAAGTATTTGATTTTCTGCGGTGCAATTGTGAATGGGATAGTTTCTTTAATGTCCCTTTCTTCTCTTTCGCTGTTTGCATATAGGAAGGCCATTGACTTTTGGGTATTGATTTTGTATCCTGCTACTCTACTGTAAGAATGTATTATTTCTAGGAGTCTCTTGGTAGAGAGTTTTGGGTTTTCCAGGTATAATATCATGTCATCGAGCAGAAATACTGGAAGATGTAGCAGAAGCTGGGAAAAGCATTCGCACCGCCCCGCCTGTCCTTCACCAATTATAAGACCAAGATGACTGCCCTTCGACGCCCTGATGGATCTATCACATCTTCCTGAAAGACATGGAGAAGATTATCCATGACTTCTACTCAAATCTCTTCAATAGCCACATCCACATGCCCACATACCAAATTCCACAGGATGGATATGTCATTCCCAATGTTCCCCCTCCCAATGGAAAACCAGCAGGACAGTTATACTGTTCAAGAAGGGAGACATTCACTACATCGGCAACTATTGCCCCATCTGCCTGTTGTCCGTCATCTACAAGCTGTTTACACGAGTTATACTGAACAGTATTAGCAGAACACTAGATGAAGGACAACCATGCGAGCAAGCAGGCTTCTGGAAAGGATTCAGCACAATCGACCATATCCACACAGTAACCAAGCTCATTGAGGTTTGTAGGGAGTACAAGATGCCAATGTCTCAAGTTTATTGATTTACAGAAAGTCTTTGATTCTGTGGAGACTGAAGCAATCATCGAAGCCCTAGCCAAACAGGGTGTTCAAACCCAATACATCAAGATCCTTTGTGAGCTGTATTACGGATTCACCCCAGAATCTCACCATTCTACAAAGAAGTGATCATTGATGTCAAAAGAGGGGTTCGACAGGGTGATACCATTTCACCAAAACTCTTCAGCGCCACCCTCGAGAACATCATGCAACAATTAGAATGGGAAGAAATGGGAGTGAAGATAGATGGTCGGCAACTACACCACCGCTTCGCTGATGATCTCGTTCTAATAACACCAAACATTAGCCAAGCGGCACAAAAGCTGACTGTCTTCGACTGAGAATGTGGAAAGATAGGTCTACAGTTGAATCTAAAGAAAACCAAGTTTATGAAAAATGAACTAGTTCCAGAGGCCCCATTCACTCTCAATGAAACAAACATCTCTGAATGCAGCAGTTATGTGTACCTAGGTCGAGAAATCAATATGATGAACTACCTAAAACCTGAGCTGTGCAGGAGGAAGAGAGTGGCATGGAATGCCTTCAAAGGCATTGAAGAAATAGCTAAAAGGTCAAAGAACCTCCAGCTCCAGGCACATCTCTTTGACTCCACTGTTCTCCCTGCATTAGCATATGCCTCAGAGACCTGGGTCTTATGAAAGCAGTATGAGAATGCTATTTGGGTCTCCCAGAGAGAAATTGAAAGCTATGCTTGGAATATCACACCTCAATTAAGTGAGAGAAGGTATCCGGAGTTCTGACCTCCATCGCTATTCCAGAATCAGTGACACTGTCTCATTTGCCAAGGCATCAAAAATCAGATGGGCTGGACATGTAATGTGATTTGGAGTTGGCTCTAGCTGGACTAGAGCCGTTGCAGACTGGATCCCACAGGATGTCAAAAGATCACATGGCCGCCCACCTACAAGATGGTCAGACATCCTTGTCAAGACCCTGAAGGAACGATTTGAGGCTCTTCATATTCCTGAATCAACCAGATGCCATTGGGCTACATTGGCACGTGATAGGGTCCAATGGAAATGTTACTGGCGCCCGCTAGAGCAAATCGATGAATAATAGGATTCAAGTGATCAAGTGAAGTTTCATTATAAAATAAAAGTCATTATTTACTACTTCTTCCTTTTTCCTTCAGAACCATGCTCCAATGGACACCATCGTTGTTGGATCTGTCCTGCTTTTACATGCAGTCTGTAGATGTAGCAGTTTTTTCCCTTAAAAAAATTGTCTCCCTTAAGGAAAGATAGTTACAAATTTCTAGAAATAACCTACCAAATAAATGCCATCCATTAGCTGAATTAAAGAGCTGCATATTATGATATACTACTCAGGAATTCACTCTCCATCCCACCTTCAATGGAGAGATTATTTTGAGAATTTTGGCAACATGAATTTTAGCAACAATCCAAGGTGTTGATGAGGATGTACATGGTACTGCCTCCCTTTTAGATGTTTGTCCATCTGATTTTTCATATCAGACTCTGCTATTTGTATCCCAACATCAGATTAAGGACACCTTTCAGCTTTTCACCTGGTGTGATGTAATCATTGCAGAAACTCTCGTCTCACCACCATAAAACTGGGTCAAACCAGTGCCTTCAGCTCTGTCCAGCAGAGTTGGTCAGAGAATGAGACAGACAGTGACTGTCCAGGCAGTAAGCTAGCCACAGCAATCCCAGCAGCTCTGGCTTATTTGTTAGTTTGGCATGACCATCTCTCTGACTCCCAACTTGAAAGACTTTCTTTAGAAGTTGACATTTGGGTTACAAAGGCCAGGAAATTTATAAAACTGTGGCTACATGATGATAAGCCATGAGCAAATAACTTGGATGTGTACCAAAAAAAGTCACTGTAATCTATTCAAGAACCAGGGCGCTTTCTGCTTAGACACATTTTTGCAGCCCACAGTGTCCACACTAAACTAACCTTGCTTGCCCAAGGGACTGTCCTGATCTTGGGATTTCCTTTACGAGCATGATTTCCCACACTGGGGAGTGGAATAAAAATTTAGGTCAGGTGCATCACACTGTTTCTGGTTGTGCCCTTTGAGTCCCCAGTTTGATATGCATGAAAACCCTTCAGTGTTTGTACCGCAAACCACAATGCACAAAAAATCAGGAGAAAGAGAGAGAAATAGAGAGAGAAAGAGGAAAAGTGCCTGCCATAGAAAAGAGCTTAGGGAATGGGAAAGGAAACTGGGGACATTGGTGTTGGGAAATGTGCTGTAACACTGTATGACTGAAACCCAATCATGGACAGCTTTGTAATGGTCTATCTCACAGAGATATAATAAAACCTTTTTAATAAAGAGACCCTACATTGATGGTGGGAAATGTCCACCAGTGCAAAGACAGGTGTTGGAATATTGCATGACTGAAACCCAACCATGAACACCTTTGTAACTGTGTATCTCATGGTATTTGTTGCAATACACTGTTGCCCAGAGCCTTTGCATCTTGCCTGGAGTTAACTCCTGCAGGCCACTTTGTACATGGAACAGGAGGACAGTTTGAATGTGGCAGTATATCTTACCATGTATTTTATGTTAGCTGGTAAAAATATTTTCTCTCATGCTGCCACAATCATCATTGGACTAATTAGATATTACCAGTACTTACCTGGCCACGTTAGATCTCTTTGTAATTAGACCAGAGAGAAATGCTGTTTGCCTTCATGCAAGCACATGTGGCTCTCTAATAAATCCATAGGTTAATGTACAAAACAACTATGAAGTGAAGACAAGAAGCTTGTGAAAACTCGGAGAAATATATACCTTGATGTAGACTATACATTGGTACAGATGTTTGCCTTTGTATTCTGAAATACAGTTCATCTCAAACGGCCCTCTTCCACTCTACACTGCAGGGACACTTACAATGCAGATCTTGGCTGGGCTGCATTAACATTTTCATGGACCAGGTGAAGTCCTGTGAGAAGTTACCTGAGGGGAATTTACTCCAACCGCTTCCGGTTGGTGTGGGTAGTCTATATTGAAAAGATATAAAAAGTTGTATCCTGCTTTCTTGTTTCTTGTTGCCTTTTGCCTTTCTTTCTCTTCTCTCCTAACATGTGGTGGTGGACATCTTAGCCTCGGATTCTAAACCTACACCTTGCTGGGGCCTAGCCAGGAACCCAAAGTCTGGGCTTTTCCTATTGTTGAAGTGTATACCAGAACCTGTGAGAGTAAAGTCTTTTGAAACTTTTCTGGATTCTCACGTCTTTCTCCGTCTGCCAGCCATTGATCCCCTGGGGCAAAAGAGGATCCCTGACCCTGCTCTCGGATTTTTTCTGGGTGCCCAGCACTCCCGACAAGTGGAGGTCCCACCAAGATTCCTTCTCTGCTCCCAGATTTTGTCGGGTGCCCAGCAAACCCCAACAATTGGAGGTTCCATCTAGATTCCTGTTTCTGCTCCCGGATTTTGTCAGGGCACCCAGCGCTTCTCCGACATAAAAAAATAAAATTAAAATTAAAAAATTATAAAGAGTCCCTGTTCTACAGTTTATATATGGATTTTTTGTGGCAATAGAAAAGGAACGAATGAAGGAAGGAAGGAAGAAAGAGAGGGAGGGAGAGAAGCAGGGAGAAAGGAAGGGAAGAAAGAAAAGGAAAGTTAGAGTTTATTATCTCATGCCTTGAGTTGCTTATGACCAAAAGTGACCACCATAATGGCTCTCCACTTGCTGCTGATACAAAAGAGGAGTGAAGCCAAGTAAGCACCTTGCAAATAGAATTCAAGTTACACATTTTCTATTTCTCCAGCCTGATCTGAGTTTTCAGATCCCCACCAAGATTGTTTCTGCATTTGACTACATTTAAGTAGTTCATTTATGTCCTGGTTCTATTATAAATACTTCTCATAACATTTTATTATCAAAACCCAATCATGAACAACTTTGTAACTGTGTATCTCAGGTAATTTAATAATAATAAATAAATATTTATATTTTCCTGTGTTCTGTCACCACAACCTCATAGATATTTAAATAACAGCTGGTTGGGTTTTGCTTATTCCTCATCCTTGACTTGGTAGACTTCAAACATCTCACTAATTATAGTAGGAAGAGGTGTACATAATGAAATTACTGTGGTTATTGCTTAGAGCTCATTTGTAACAAATGAATGCCTTCAAACTAGTTTTACACTTTGAAATTATTTTTACCCAAAATTTGTAGTTTTTACTTTTGCTAAACTTGATGGATAACTTTCATCCAAATTTAAATGTTTTTAAAATTACAAAATCATGTAATTTTCTCATAAGACAGGAAACCCTATCTTAAGTTCTAACCTTGTCTCTTCATGTCCCTGCATTTTCCTGCACAAACTCATATAGTGATACCTTACTGGTGATTTCTTAAGTGCTTCTCACAACTGCCTCTCAAAAACCCATATAGGTAACTTAATTTTAAAGCAACTTAATCACAGAGTTAAATTAAATTTAATTAATTAATCATTGCAGTCATTGCAATTTACCTGAGATAATAAACTCTAACTTAATGCTGATCCAGAATCTCACAGACATGGGGCAGAGCTGCTACAGGCTCTTCCTGTGCCCAGCCACTCATGAGGCACCCGGGAGGGAAGGCGGGTTCTAGCCCTGGTCCGCCACCCCAGCAGAGCCTCACAAGTGCCAGACGACCCCCACCACTCCATGAGAACTGCCATTTTTCCACATACAGACTTCCTCTCATCAGAACTCCACCCAGCAGAAGAGCCTATCACAGCCCAGATCATTGAGGCCCACCCTGCAACAATCTTTTTCAAATCTGACCCAGGTATGCTGATCCAGAGACTCACAGACAGGGAGGCAGAGCTGCTACCGGCTCTTCCTGCGCCCAGCCGCTCACGAGGCACCCAGGAAGGACCGTGGGTTCTATCCCTGGTCTGCCACCCCAGCAGAGCCTTACAAGTGCCAGACGCTCCCCACCACTCCATGATGGCCGCCATTTTTCCACATCCGGACTTCCCTCTCATCAGAACTCCACCCAGCAGAAGAGCCTATCACAGCCCTGCTCGCATGGCTGTTTGCGGCCGCGCAGTTCATCAATAAATGCTCTAGATCAGAGGTGACTATAAGAGTATGCCACCCACATGGCAGAGCCTGGCAAGCTACCCGTGTTGTATTTGATATGTCAAATAACAGTAACTATTATATACCTCATTCCAATGATCTGATGGAATGGTTTGAGGCTCTTTATGTTCCTGGAGCAAGCAGATACCCTTGGGCTCTACTAGCATGAGACAGGACATATGGAGATGTTACTGGTGCCCACTCGAAAAAAAATCGATGATGAACGGGAAGACAGTGATGCAGTGATAATAAATCTTTGAAACATCAAAATAATTCCATGTAAAACATCAAGTCCTCAATTATTATCATTCTATCACATTTGATCTATTATCCTTTAACCATTGACAGTCTTCTGAAATATTTAATGACTTAGACATGATACTGCTTAAGCTTTAAGCACTTTCATTGTATTTCCTAAAAATAAGGCCATTCTCATACATAATCACAGTGCAATTACCAAAATCAGGAAATTAACATGAATAGACTACCATTACCATTCTAATGTCAATATCATTATTTAATTTATAGACAGAGCTTGTGCAAAGTTTGCAAATTGTCTCAATAATGTAATTTAAATGGTCCAGGAGTAAATGAGGGATCACAAGTTACAAACGATTTTCATGTCTATTTTATCTTCTTTAATCTTAGATTCTTTTTACCTTTTCTTCTGTATATTTTGAAGAGTTCAAACTACCCATTCTGGAACGTTCCTTCCAAATTTGACTCAAGTTAAGTATTTTGGTCAAGGATATAATATAAATGTTTTGTCCTTTCCAGAACATAATACATTTTCAGAAAATGTTTTTGTCACCCAATTGACGAGCTGAACTTTGATCACACAGTTAAGATGATCTCTCAGAGATTTCTCCACTATAAGCATAAGATTATTTCTTTGAAATTAATAACTATATCACAGGCAAATGCATTGATACTATGTAACTATCATGTGTGTGCTCATGTTTTTGTTCTCTGATTTTCAAATTCATTGGTGATTTCTGCCTGAAGTAATTATTACTATAGTGGATGCCAAAGGATTTTCTTTTTGTTGTTTTTTTTTCACACCGGTGGAGCTAAGGTCTGGCTCTGGACTCAGGAATCACTTATGGTGGGTTCCTATAGGATGCCAGAGATTAAATTCTTGTTGGCCATGTGTCAGGCAAGAACCCTACTTACTGTACTATACTGCTCTGTCCCAGAGGGCTATTTTTTTTTTTGCTTTTTGGGTCATACCTGGCAATGCTCAGGGGTTACTCCTGGCTCTGCACTCAGGATTTATTCCTGGCAGTACTCAGGGACCATATGGGATGCCGGGAATCGAACCCGGGTTGGTCGCTTGCAAGGCAAACACCCAACCCGCTGTGCTATCACTCCTGTCCCATAAAAGGCTATTTTCTAATTCTAACATATCTCTTTATTAATTTAATTCCACTGCAAGGAAGAGCATCCTCTTGTTTCCCTATATATTTATTCATTACTTTATGTAACAATGGACATAATAGTTTTTAATTTCATTTCAGTCTTTATTATTCTTAAATTGTCCCAGGTTTTGGACAGTGGAAGTCCCCTTAAGTTGGCTCCAATTTCCTTTGCATATATTTTCATCACTTATTTTTAGAAAAGTTTGATTTATATCAAAAACCAGAAAACTTTCTGGACATTGATAGTTGAAAATATTGAGACTGTTATTAGCATATTCTAAAGGTTAAAGAAATTTCTACTTTGCATGTACACTAGAAATTTGCCTCAAAGGATTGTCCAATAAGGGAAGTGATCGATCACTCTGGTGCCTACAAGTCTGCAGCCCACTTTTCTTTAAAATGTGCTTCTTTAAAAAAGAAGAATACTTTTTTCTTTATAAAAACTGCTTCTTGTGACTATTAGGTTGAGAATGAAGAGGTGGGGCACCAGATAATGCTGCTAATTTAATTGATCATTTCAAATCTGCTGGTTGAAAATGTATTCAGTCAAATAGATCATGGGATGACAAGAGGGGTGGGAAATCACTGTCTCACTGTCTTCCTATTGTTCATCGATTTGCTCGAGTGGGCACCGGCACTAGTAACATCTCCATTAGCCCGTCACAAGCAAGTGTAACCCAAGGGCATCTGCTTGCTCCAGGGACAGGAGGAGCCCCAAACCATTCTTCAGGTCATGGGACTGAGGTCCATAATTGTTACTAGTTTTTGGCATAACAAGTAAACAAAACACAGGTAGCTTGCCAGGCTTTGCTGTGTAGGTGGTATAGTCTCAGTAGAAGGCTCTCAACCCAAGCATTTACTGATGAAACTTAAAGGGGAAGATCAGGTTTTCTCTTGGATGGAGCTGAGGAACTAATGAGTCTGGATGTTGAGAATGACTGACTGCATGATGTGTGGTTTGCTCTGGCTTCTTGCTAGGCTTACTGGTATCAGTTAGAACCTGTCTAGAACTGTATACAATGTATAAATGTGAAAGATCTTGGGAAGGACCTTATCCTAAAATCAGCATTCTCTAAGAATATCCCCGCAGAGCGGCCGTGCCAAGGGAGCTGTGGGTCTGGTGTGGGTGGGCTCTCTCTCTTCCGGGGCAACTGGCATGGTGGCAGAGGAAAGGGCAGGGCCCAAAACTCCAGGGGTGGAAAATATTAAGAGAGAATAGAATATTTCCAGGTGGGAAATATTAAGAGATAATAGAAAATCCCCTCCTGCTAGGCTGCCTTCTCCTTGACTCCAGGTGAAGCCGAGACAGAGGGTGTCCTTCTTTGCCCCTACCCCAACAATGATGTCAATATAAACAGTAGATCAGCAGAGGGCTCTTCTACACAACCAGAGAAATAAGAAACTCTAGGAGACAGAATTGCTAAGACCTTAAAAAAAACCTGGTGACAAGTTACAGAGCAGCGAGCCCAGCAAGGGCAACACAGGATCCAGGGATCCAACTGTAGACATTGGCCCAAAAGGCAAACACTAGAGCAAAAGCAATGTAGCAATAAGGCTGACATATTTAGGAGGTATGTAGACAATTCAGTTATATACAGGACCAGGACATTATATTCTGGAATGGGCATCACATCAAGGGACAGGCTGAGTAACATCATTCACCAGTTAAAAAGTGACTAGACACTAGGTAGGAACCTAGAATCCCAGACTTAAACTATTAATTAATTTCATAGCATTTGGAGTTCGCATGAAAATATTTCATACAGTATTCAAAAACTGAACTCAAAATCGGCCTTCTTTTTGTGGTAACATAACCATGCAAGGAAGATGTCCACTTCAAGAACTTGACTCTACCATATTGCTAATGAAGCTCTTTCTCAGCCTTTTACATGTACCTTGATCAAGTGGTTTTGAGATGCTTTCAAATGAGACTTTGAATGCTGCCTTGCTTTTTGGTTACACTTGAAGCATTTCTTTGGGCTTTTTGGTTTAAGATGGGCTCCAGATTTACACTGTAGTTTTTGTGTCCTAGACCAGGCGTCAGTTACTCTTCCTAAAGAGTCATGAATTCTTTGTAATTGAGAAGGAAATTTAAGAAACCAAGATCTGGGTTCTATGCATGTGCAATGCCACTTAAAGTGCTCTTTAAAGCATTTTAGAGTATACCTAATGTTAAGCATTTCAGTCGAAATATGCCTGTGGAAAATATACAAGTTAGATAATTCAAAAACATCCCATTGGCTTAGAACCAGAGTCTCTACCCCCATGGATAGACCCTTCACATAAAATGATACAACTGGTGTTTGCTAAGGTGACTCTATCACCGACTACTGATTCCTAATTATCATTGATGCCCGGGTCAGACAACTTATTCCCACTATACTGGAGGGAATTCCCATCTTCCTATTTTTTCACCAAATCAGGATGCAAAGATCATTCCTTGCCTTGAAATTTTCCTCAAGGCTGGCACATATTCAAAAGAGCAAGAACAACAAGTGCTGGTGTGGATGTGGGGGAAAAGGGGACACTCATCCATTGTTGGTGGGAATGCCGGGCTGGTACAGCCTTTCTGGAAAACAATATGGACTTTCCTCCAAAGACTAGAAATTGAACTCCCATTTGACCCAGCCATACCACTCCTGGGAATCTACTCAGGAAACCAAAAATACGCAGCGGAAACACCATCCCTACTTTTATGTTCATAGCAGCATTATTTACAATAGCCAGAATCTGGAAGCAACCAGAGTGCCCGAAAATCGATGACTGGATAAAGAAGCTTTGGTACATCTACACAATGGAATACTATGTAGCTGTTAGGAAAAATGAAGTTATAAAATTTGCCTATAAATGGATGGACATGGAGAAGATTATGTTGAGCGAAATTAGCCAGAAGGAGAGAGACAGATACAGAATAACTGCATTTATTTGCATGGCATAAATATATATGTACACATTATGATACTAATATCCAAGGTCAAGTGAAACATATATCAGGAGGTCTTGTCAAAGGTGGAAATTATCACAAACGTGTGGGAGTCAGAGTTTAGGTAAGACAGAAAATGGAACAGGGTGCTAATAATAGTCGAGGGTACTAATGCCAACCTAGAACTGAGCATTAAATAGAGGCAAAAGGATACACATGACAACCTTTTAACGTATGTTCTGTAATCCATAGTATGGAAGGGAAGGAAAAGAGAAAGAGAGAGAAAGGGAAAGAAATAAAGAACCTGCCATGGAGCAGGGCTGGGGAAGGGTGGAGGGAACCGGGGATGTTGGTGGTGGGAGATGGGCACTGGTGGAGGGACGGGTGCTGAAACACTGTATGACCAAAACCCAAGCACGAACTTTTTTAATTGTATATCTTTTTATTTGTATATCTCACGGTGGTATAATAAAATACTTTAAAAAAAAAGAAATTTTCCTCAAAACTTTATCCTCCCTACACGCCTCATTTCCATACAAATTTATATGTCTTGATTCTTTTATCCTGGTATTTCATAGAAGTGACTTTGTACAGAGATTTTTTTTCTTGGACTTTTCTTTTTATTATTTAAAATTTGGACTTTTAGATTAAAGATAAAATAACTATCCTAAACATCAATTCACTCCATCCCTAAAATTCATCATACATATTCAAAGGAACTAGATAAGAGAGTCTTATCATACCCTAATGATTGATGAACTCAAGCCTTCAGGGCACTAAGCTTCATATCATGTACAACAGACTAAGCGCAAAAAGCAAAGAAGGCAAAATGGACTATACAAAAGAAAACAAAATGAAGGGGAAAAGACTAAACCATATCCCTAACACAAGAAAATGTAAGAGAGAGTGTGTATGTTGGGGCAGAGAGAGCTCATACACAGAATATTTAAGATTTAGGGTTACCCAATGAATAATGTATGCAGAGATCACATCAAGAAGTTTAATTTTTATCTGATAGATCAGAGGTTGGGCTTTTGTTCCATGATGGAGGGAAGTTATACAGTGAAAGGATTTCTACATAATCATAAATTATTCCCAAAGATATGTAAGTAGAGAAACCAAGAAAAGTTAGGAAAATGGAGACATGGAAAATTAAATTGGACATTACTAAATGTCTTATTGGTAAAACACTTCTCTCAGCTTATAACTTTCTACCTCCATGTACATGCCTACATATGTTTTCCATTGAAAAGCATCTCTTTAGAATGATAATGGAAATAAGAATATACATTGTACTTTGCAATTTAAATATATCTTATGCACTGTTTATATATGTATGATAAATTATACTGTCTCCCCAGACAATCATATACACTGCTTATACATGATATATAACAATTACGTAAAAACTATATAAGCATGTACATATACTATGTACATATCTAACAAGCTTAGAAATAAGTCCATAACCTCAGGATATTTTCAGTACTTATGTATTGCTCAAGTCAGTAAGTGTTTCACGATTTTTATCTTTCGATGCCTGGGGTGCTGCTTGCAGTATGCCTGGGATGAAGTCTTCACTGTCATGAAAAATGGAAAGGAACAAAACCACCAGCCCAAATAGAACATGGGCCCTTTTCTTCCCAAAGTCACAAATCATAAAGAACATGGAAAAAGAGATACCATAACCTTTACCAAAGACAAGAAAATCTCTAGACTTGCCCCAACTTCAAGAAGGGGATTCTGGGGCCAAAGAAACAGTATACAGGTGAGGCACTTGCTTTGCATTAGCGGTTAACCTGGGTTGAATTCCCAGCACCTTCCAGGAGTAATCCCTGAGCACATCTTGGTGTGGCCCCCCAAAAAAAAAAAAATTAAACAGAACAGAATTCTTTCCTTCCTCTGTTTCTTCTTCCTCCACACTCTACCTACTGCTGTTGTCTGAATTTAGTACTCCTAAATTCAGATGGACCTTTCATGTTACAAGAATTTCCCTGGAGTGAGTTCATTTCTTTCAAATACTGATTTTTTGGCATGTGTTAGCAAATTTTTATAAACTATCACTTATCACTTGACATCCCGTTATTCAGCAATTTGCTCAAGCGGGTGACAGTAACATTTCCATTTGACTCTATCACGTGCCAGTGTAGCCCAATGACATTTGGTTGCTTCAAGAATACACAGAGCCTCAAACCGTTCGTTCAAGGTCTTGACAAAGAAGTCTGGCCATCTCGTAGGTGGGCGGCCATGTGATCTTTTAACGTCCCATGGGATCCAGTCGGTAACAGCTCTAGTCCAGCGGTCATATCCAAATCCCATTACATATCCAGCCTATCTGATTTTCGATGCCTTGGCAAACGAGACAGCATCCCTGACTCTGGAACAGCGACGGAGGTCGGAACTCTGGATTCCTTCACTCACTTGAGTAAGGCGTGATATTCCAAGCATAGCTCTTTCAATTCCTCTTTGGGAGACGCGAATAGTATTCTCATCCTGCTTTCATAGGGCCCAGGTCTCTAAGGTGTATGTTAATGCAGGGAAAATGGTGGAGTTGAAGAGATGTGCCTGGAGCCTGAGGTTCTTTGTCTTTTTTGCTATTTCTTGGATAGTTTGAAGGCATTCCATGCCGCTCTCTTCCTCCTGTGCAGTTCAGGTTTTAGGCCATTCATCATGTTGACTTCTCCACCTAGGAACACATAACTGCTACATTCAGAGATGTTTGTTCCATTGAGAGTGAATGGGGCCTCTGGAACTAGTTCATTTTTCATGAACATAGTTTCTTCAGATTCAGCTGTAGACCTATCTTTCCACATTCTCGGTCAAAGTCAGCCAGCATTTGTGCTGCTTGGCTAATGTTTGGTGTTATTAGAATGATAAAATCAGCGGAAGCGGAGGTGGTGTAGTTGGCGACCATCTATCTTCACTCCCATTCCTCCCCATTCTAATTGTCACATGATGTTCTCGTGGGTGTCGCTGAAGAGTTTTGGTGAAATGGTATACCCTGCCTAACCCCTCTTTTGACATTGATGATCACTTCCTTATAGAATGGTGAGATCCTGGTGGTAAATCCGTAATACAGCTCACGAAGGGTCTAGATGTACTAGGTTTTAACGCTCTGTTTGGCTAGGGCTTCAATGACTGCTTCAATCATCGAATCAAATGCTTTCTTTTAAATCAATGAACGTGGGACAGAACGAGATCTTGAACTCCCTACAAACCTCAATGAGCTTGGTTACCGTGTAGATATGGTCGATTGTGCTAATCCTTTTCAGAAGTCAGCTTGCTCGCATGGTTGTCCTTCATCTAATGTTCTGCCAATCCTGTTCAGGATGACTCGAGTGAACAGCTTGTAGAACAGACAGCAGGCAGATGGGGTGATAGTTGTCAATATCATGAATGTCTCCCTTCTTGAACAGTAGAACTGTCCTGCTGGTTTTCCATTGGGAGGGCACCTTGCATTCAGACAGGTAGAGTGTGAAGAGCCAAGCCAGTGTATTGATGAGTACTGAAGGCAGATTCTTTAGGTGTTCAGGTCTGACTTTGTCTGGGCCTGGTGATGTTCCCTTCTTTACCGAAGAAATGGCATGTTGGATTTCAGAAGGGAGAAAGTTGGGAACGACATATCCATCTTTTGGAATTTGGTATGTGGGCAGGTGGATGTGGCTATCAAAGAGATCTGAGTAGAAATCATGGATAATCTTCTCCATTTCCTTTCTGGAAGATGTGATAGATTCATCAAGACGTTGGATGGCAGCTATCTTGGTCTTATAGTTGGCAAGGTAAGGCAGGCATTGTGAATGCCTTTCCTGGCTTCTGCTATATCTTCCAGTATTTTTGCTCTTCTCTCTTTGTAAACTATACTGTTGTTGTAAACAAAATAAATGTCTTACTATGAAAATCCAGGATAAAGGACTAAGATACTCTTTTTTTTAAATTTTTTTTATTATACCACCGTGAAACATACAATTACAAAGATGTTCATAATTGGTTCTTTGTAATACAGTATTCCAGCACCCATCCCCTCCACCAGTGCCCCATTTCCATCACCAATGTACCCCTCCCCCTCCCGTCCCCACCCGCCTTAATAGCAGGTACCCCAGTTTCCTCTCTTTCTCTCTCTATCTCTCTCTCTGTCTCTGCATCTCTCTCCCTCTTATTTTACACATTGTGGCTAGCCCTGCAGATATTTAGAGCTTATCACTTAAGTCTCTTTGTGTATATTCACTGGTGAGTTTTAATCTGCCATTACCATTTCCCCATATTTATCAAAACACTGGTATCTATATCCTATTAATGAATGCAGTCATTCTATATCTGTAAAGGACTAAGATATTCTTGATTCTTGACCTTGATTTTCTAAGATTGCGGCTCACCCAAGTTGGAAACCCTAAAAAATGGGGGCTTTTACAGCTCCCAATTTTTGTAACGGGAAAGAAGTAAAACCTAAAAGATATAAAACTTTTATAGAGTATATGAAAATAATATAACTATTCATTATTTTATGATGAGCTTCATTCTGTGAGTATTTAAAGATTACATTCTTTCTACTTCTCAAGATGAGGACAATATTGGGGGCCAGAGTGATAGTCCAGTGGGTAGGGCATTTGCCTTGCACTCAGCCGGCCTATGCCAGCCCGGGATCAATCCCCGGCATCCCATATGGTCCCCCGAGCACCGCTAGGAGTAATTCCTGCTTGCAGAGCCAGGAGAAACCCCTGAGCATTGCCGGGTGTGACCCACCCAAAAAAGCAAAAAAAAAAAGATGAGGACAATATTATTTCAAAATTTTAGGTATAGGGGGAATCTTAGGTTGATCTGCTGCTAAATATTTTATTTTCTCTCATTGAACTTGAATTAACATTAGCACTTTATTTTTAAATGAAATCCTTCATTCTATATGTAAAAGTCTATTTTTTCTGTCCAAGGTCAGGGGTTAGGACTGGTGATGTTCTTCTCTGTCACTCATTCCCTTCCCCAAAGAAGACATTCAGAAGTAAGAATGTAATTTAGGCCATGGAGAGAAAAAATTATAAACAGAACAAGAGAGTACACTTAGGCTTATCATTATAAAACACTTATAATAATAATAATAATAATTTCTTTTTAAAATTTTTTATACCACCAGGTGATACTCAATTACATAAACGTTCATAATTGGGTTTCAGTCATACATTGTTCAAAGTATCCACTCCTCCACCAGTGCCCTATTCCCACCACCAATGGCACCAAATTCCCTCCACCACATCTGCCAGCCTGATTCTATAGCACTTTTCCTTTTCTTCTCTCTCTCTCTTTCTCTCTCTCTCTCTATCCCTCCCTCTCTCCACTCTCTTCTCTTACACATTGTGGCTTGTCCTACAGACATTTAGGGATTGTCATGTGAATCACTTTGTGTATGCTCAATGTTCAGTTCTAGCCTGGCATTAACATCCCCCACAATTAGTAAACACTGATATATAATTACATCCCATTAATAAATGAAGTAATTCTCAAAATCAAAGGCTGGAAGGCAATTATCCATGCAAACAAAGCCGGTGTGGCTATACTAGTATTTGACAACATAGAATTCAGGTTGATAAAGGTTAGAAGGGACAGTGAAGGCCATTTCTTAATAATCAAAGGATACATGCATCATTTATCAAGAAAGAAATTACATTCTTAAACATATATTAACACATGAGGGGCTAGCAAAACACGTAAACAACTGCTAATAGACCTCAAAAGGACATTGATAGTAACGCAATAGTAGTTGAAGATTCTCAACACTGCTCTATCAAATATTGATAGATCAACAGGACTGAAACTCACATGGAAATACTAACCCTGAGGGAAGAAATGGAAGAAAGAGAGCTGGTAGACATATACGGAGCTTTTTATCCCCCCCCAAAGTGAAATCATTTTTTTCAATGCACATGGAAAATTCTTAAAGACAGACTACATACTGAGCCACAAAGCATCACTTGATCACTTGACATCCCGTTATTTGTCAATTTGCTCGAGCGGGCACCTGTAACATTTCCATTTGTCCCTGTCACATGCCAGTGTAGTCCAATGGTATCTGTTTGCTCCAGGAATACAAAGAGACTCAAACTATTCCTTCAGAGTCTTGATGAAGAAGTCTGACCATCTTGTAGATGGGCAGCCATGTGAACCTTTGACATTCCAAGGGGATTCGGTCGGTAAGGGCTCTAGTCCAGACGTCATCTCCAAGTCACATTACATGTCCAGCCCATCTGATTTTCAGTGCCTTGGCATATAAGACAGCTTCCTTGACTCTCAATCATCAACAGAGGTTGTAACTACGGATTCTTTCTCTCTCACTTGAGTGAAGTGTGAATTCAAGCATAGCTCTTTAGATTCTTATTTGTGATACCCAAAGAGCATTCGAGTCCTGCTTTCATAGGGCCCAGGTCTCTGAGGCGTATGTTAATGCAGGGAGAACGATGGAGTCGAAGAGATCTGTCTGGAGCAGGAGGCTCTTTTTCCTTTTTAGCTATTTCTTCGATGCTATGAAGGCATTCCACACTGCTCTCTTCCTCCTGCACAGCTCAGGTGCTAGGACATTAACCTGAAAGGAGACATCCACGACATTGGCAACTATCATGCGACTGCCTGTTATCCAACATCTACAAGCTGTTCACTCGAGCCATCCTGAACAGGATTGGCAGAACATTAGATGAAGGACAACCATGTGAGCAAGCTAGATTCCAAAAAGGATTCAGCACAATCGACCATATCCACACACTAACCAAGTTCATTGAGGTTTGTAGGAAGTTCAAGATGCCGCTCTATCTAACATTCATTGATTTAAAGAAAACCTTTGATTCTTGTTGAAACTGAAGTGGTAATCAAAGTCCTAGTCAAACAAGGCATTCAAACCCAATACACCAAGATCCATCATGAGCTATATTACGGATTCACCAACAGGATCTCACCATTTTACAAGGAAGTGACCATTGATGTCAAAAGAAAGGTTCAGCAGGGTGATACCATTTCACCAAAACACTTCAGTGCCACCCTCGAGAATGTCGTGCAACAATTAGAATGGGAAGGAATGGGAGTGAAGATAACCGGTTGGCAACTACACCACCTACACTTTTACTTATGACATCATTCTAATAACACCAAACAACAGCCAAGCAGCACAAATGCTGGCTGACTTTGACCGTGAATGTGGAAAGATAGGTCTACAGCTGAACCTCAACAAAACAATGTTCATGAAAAATGAACTAGTTCCAGATGCTCCATTCATTCTCAATGTAAAAAAACATCTCTGAGTGCAGCAGTTATGTGTACCTAGGTCAAGAACTCAACCACAAAGCATACCTTATGAAATAAAAAAGATGGAAGTTGTTTCAAGTATTTTTTCAGATCATGATGCACTGAAAATGGAAATTAACCACACACGGACACAGAGACTCAAACCAAACACATGGATTTGGACAGCACACTGCTGAACAACCAGTGGGTCATAGGAGAAATCAAAGAGGAATTCCAAATTCTGGAAAGAAATGAAAATGAAGACATGAACTATAACAGAGTGTGGGATATATCAAAAGCAGTGTTAAGAGGAAAATTCATAGCCTTAGCTCTACAAGCATTCATCAGGAAAAAAGAAAGGGCCTTACAAAAATAACCTTACATCACAGCTCAAAATCTTAGAAAAAGAACAACAAATGGATCCCAAACCAAGCAGAAAGAAAATAATAAAATTTAGAGCAGAAATGAACAACCCCGAAGGTCAAAAAACAATCCAAAACATTAATGAAACCAAGAGCTGGTTCTTTGAAGAAATAAACAAGATCCACAAACCACTTGCAAGACTCATAAGGAAAGGAAAAGTGAGAACCCCAAAAAATAGAATCAGAAATGAAAAGGGGGACATCACAAGAGAAACCACAGAAATCCAAAAGATAATCGAAGATTACTTTGAGAGTCTATATGCCAAGAAAAAAATAACCTGGAAGAAATGGACAAATTCCTGATTCCCTATAACCTCCCATGTTGAAACAAGAACTGCAGTACCTGAATAAACCTATCACTATCAAGGAAATTGAAACAGCAATTAAAAGTCTCCCCAAACACAAAAAGTCCAGGTACAGATGAATTCACTAGTGAATTCTTCCAAACCTTTAAGGAGGACCTACTGCCAGTCCTTTTCAAGCTCTTCCAAGAAATAGAAGGGAAAAAATTTCCAAATAGCTTCTATGAGGCACATATCACCCTGATACCCAAAGCAGGCAGAGACATCACAAAAAAAAAGAAAACTATAGACAAATCTCCCTGATGAACACAGATGCTAAGAACTTCAACAAAATACTAGCAAACAGAATCTGAAAGATTATACATCATGACCAATTAGGATTATTCCTGGGAATGCAAGATAGTTCAACATTCACAAGTCATTCAACATAATACATATATCAATAAAAAGAAAAAATAAAAACCATGTGATCTATAGATGCAGAAAATCATTTGACAAGATCCCACACATGTCCATAATAAAAGTCCTCCACAAAATGAGAATTGAAGGAATCTACCTCCAATAGCCCACAGCAAGTATTGTTCTCAATGGGGGAAAACTGAAAGACTTCCCCCTAAGATTAGGGACAAGACTGCCCAATGTCACCAATGCTATTCAATATAGTTCTGGAAGTACTTGCCATAGCAATCAGGGAAGAAAAGCTTTAAGGGCATCCAGATAGGCAGGGAAAAGTCAAGCTATCACTATATGCAGAGGACATAATATTATACCTAGAAAACCCTAAACTCTCTACCAAAAAGCTTCTAGAAACAATAGATATCTATAGTAGAGTGGCAGGGTAAAAAATCAATACTCCAAAGTCAATAGTTTTCCTATATACAAATAACGAAAGACAAGAAAGGGATATTAAGAAAACGATCCCAATAACAATTGTGCCACAGAAAATCAAATACCTGGGAAGGAGTTTAACTAAAAAATTTAAAGCACCTATGTAAGGAAACAAAGAACACTAAAAAACACTGCTCCAAGAAATCAAAGAGGACACTAGGAAATGGAGACACATTCCCTGCTCATGGACTGGGAGAATAACATGGTAAAAATGTAATACTCCATAGAGCCTTATACAGATTCAATGCCATCCCTATAAGGATATCCATGACATTCTTCAAAGAAGTTGACCAAGCACTCCTGAAATTTGTGTGGAATAATAAACCCCCACAAAGAGCTAAAGCAATCCTTGGGGAAAAGATGGGAAGCATCACCCTTCCCAGCCTCAAACTGTACTACAAAGCAGTAGTGATTAAAACAGTGTGGTATTGGAATAGAAACAGACCTGTGGACCTATGGAATAAAGTTGAGTATCGAGACACACATCATCAAAGAAATGATCATGTAATCTTTGATAAGGGGCAAAACAGTATGAAATGGAGCAAGGAAAGCCTCTTCAACAATTGGGACTGGGAAAACTGGGCAGCTAAGTGTAAAGAAATGAATTTGGGCGCCTCTCTAACACCATGCACAAAAGTGAGATCAAAATGAATCACAGATCTCAATATAAAGGCCTGAGTCCATAAAGATTCATGGATTGAAGAAAGCATAGGAAAAAATCCTCTATGAAAAATGGAAAGTCTTCCCCCCTAAATCAGGGACTAGACAAGGCTGCCCACTCTCATGACTCCTATTCAATATAGTACTGGAAGTACTTGCCAGAGCAATCAGGGAAGAAAAGGACATTAAGGGCATCAGGACAGGAAAGGAAGAAGCTGTCAATATTTGCAAATGACATGATATTATACCTAGAGAATCCTTAATTCTCTACGAAAAAGCTTCTAGAAAAAATAAATTCCTACAGTAGAGTGGCAGGTTACAAAATCAATACCCAAAAGTCAATGGCTTTCCTATATACAAACAATGAAAGAGAAGAAAGTTGATTAAAGAAATGATCTGATTCACAATTGGGCCACAGAAAATCAAATACCTAGGTATCAGTTTGACTAAGAATGTAAAAGAACTCTACAAAGAAAATTACAAAATGTTGCTTTGAGAAGTTATAATAATTTATTAAGCCAATGTACTTTTGTTTATACACTGTTACTCTTTTTACTGTCTTGATTTCAAAAATATGAACAAGAGAAAATATGAGACCTAATTACTTGTTTTTATGTTTCTTTTGGGACCATATTGGCTGAGCTCATATCTTACTCCTAATTGTGCTCAGGGAACCATATGTGGTACTGGGGATTGAACCCAGGTCATTAGCCTAGAAGCCAAACATCTTTCCTGCTGTACTATCTCTTCTACCCAAAGCCCTAACTTTTAAAGATAAATATCAATAGTGCTCCTATTGAGAGATTTCACCAGTCTGAGAAAGTGGAATTTCCTCGTTCTTCCAATCTTTTCTTTTTTTTTATTCTTAAAAACCTCTCAAGGAAAGATTTATATGACTGTATCTTTCAAAAACAACTAGAGGGTTAAAAGCAGTAATGTTCAATTATCATTTGTCTTCTCATTGTTCATCGATTTGGCTTGAACGGGCACCAGTAACATCTCCATTTGTTGGGAATGAGGTCCATTATTGTTACTGTTTTGGCATAACGAATACACCACGGGTAGCTTGCCAGGCTGGCAATGGCTCTGGGTTCATCCCAGGGGCCCAGTCTTTTCCTATGTCAGACCATCAACCATCCAGGGCCCAGAAGGCAGAGCCCTGGGTGTAGACAACTCTGTCTCCTGCTGCTACCTTCCAATGCAGCCAGGTACGGCAGCCACACCTGCAACACCTGTGTTCATTATAAGATAATTTAAGTCATAGGGATGTAAAGTGTACGGTGATCATACTTAGGATACTGTTCCTCATATTTTATAGTTATTAAGAGAGTAGACATTTAAATCTTCATCATAAGAAAAAAAACTATGTGTCATTAGAAATGTTTACTAGATTTCTTGTGATTATTTTTTTAATTTTTTTTTTTATTATATCACCGTGAAACATACAATTACAAAGGTGTTCATAATTGGTTCTTGGTAATACAGTATTCCAGCACCCATATCTCCACCAGTGCCCCATTTCCACCACCAATGTACCCCACCTCCTCCCACCCAACCCCAAGTGCCTCAATAGCAGGTAGCCCTGTTTCCTCTCTTTCTCTCTCTGTCTCTCTGTCTCTACCTCTCTCTCCCTCTTCCTCTTTTACACATTTTGGCTAGCCCTGCAGATATTTAGAGTTTATCACTTAAGTCTCTTTGTGTATATTCAATGGTGAGTTTTGATCTGCCATTACCATTTCCCACATTTAGTAAAACACTGGTATCTATTTATGTCCTATTAATGAATGCAGTCATTCTATATCTGTCCTTTTCCTTCTGACTAATTTCACTCAGCATGATAGTCTCCATGTCCATCCATTTGCAGGTAAATTTCATAATTTCATCTTTTCTGACAGCCGCATAGTATTCCATAGTGTAGATGAACCACAGTTTCTTTAGCCAGTCCTCTGTTCTCGGGCATTTAAGTTGTTTCCAGATTCTAGCTAAAATGAATAGCAGAGATGAATAAAGAAGTACAGGTAGTGTTTCTATTATGTGTTTTTTCGGTCTCTCGGGTATATTCCCAGGAGTGCTATTGCTGGATCAAATGGAAGCTCAATATCTAGTTTTTGGAGGAATGCCCATATTGTTTTCCCCAAAAGGGCTGGAGCAGTCGGCACTTCCACCAACAGTGGATCAGAGTCCCTTTTTCCCCACATCCACGCCAGCACTGGTTGTTCTTGCTGTTTTGGATTGTGCCAGTCTCTGTGGTGTGAGATGGTACCTCATTGTTGTTTTGATTTGCATCTCCCTGATGATTAAAGATGAAGAACACTTTTTCATATGCCTTTTGGCCATTCGAATTTCTTTTTTTGGAAGCTTCTGTTCATTTCTTCTCCCCCATTTTTTGATGGGGTTGGCTGTTTTTTTCTTGTGAAGGGCTACCAGTGCCTGATATATCCTGGATATTAACCCCTTGTCAGATGGGTATTGGGTGAATATCCTTTCCCAGTCTGTGGATTGTCTTTGTATCTTGGTCACCTTTTCTTTTGAGGTGCAGAAGCTTTTTAATTTTATATAATCCCATTTGTTTATCTTTGCTTCCATTTGCTTATTCAGTGGTGTGTCGTCTTTAAAGATACTTTTCGTTTTCATGTCGTGGAGCTTTTCTCCTATGTTGTCTTCGATGTACCTTATAGATTCATGTCTGATGTTGAGATGTATAATCCATTTTTTTTACAAAGGTGTTCATAATTGGTTCTTGGTAATACAGTATTCCAGCACCCATCCCTCCACAAGTGCCCCATTTCCAACACCAATGTACCCCTCCCCCCCCCCCCCCCCCCCCCCACCCGCCTTAATAGCAGGTACCCCAGTTTCCTCTCTTTCTCTCTCTATCTCTCTCTGTCTCTGCATCTCTCTCCCTCTTATTTTACACATTATGGCTAGCCCTGCAGATATTTAGAGTTTATCACTTAAGTCTCTTTGTGTATATTCAGTGGTGAGTTTTAATCTGCCATTACCATTTCCCATATTTATTAAAACACTGGTATCTATATCCTATTAATGAATGCAGTCATTCTATATCTGTCCTTTTCCTTCTGACTAATTTCACTCAGCATGATAGACTCCATGTCCATCCATTTGCAGGTAAATTTCATAATTTCATCCTTTCTGACAGCCACATAGTATTCCATAGTGTAGATGAACCACAGTTTCTTTAGCCAGTCCTCTGTTCTCGGGCATTTAGGTTGTTTCCAGATTCTAGCTATAGTGAATAGCGCAGAGATGAATAAAGAAGTACAGATAGTGTTTCTGCTATGTGTTTTTCGGTCTCTAGGGTATATTCCCAGGAGTGCTATTGCTGGATCAAATGGGAGCTCAATATCTAGCTTTCGGAGGATGCCCATATTGTTTTCCAAAAGGGCTGGACCAGTCGGCACTCCCACCAGCAGTGGATGAGAGTCCCTTTTTCCCCACATCCACGCCAGCACTGGTTGTTCTTGCTGTTTTGGATGTGTGCCAGTCTCTGTGGGGTGAGATGGTACCTCATTGTTGTTTTGATTTGCATCTCCCTGATGATTAAAGATGAAGAACACTTTTTCATATGCCTTTTGGCCATTCGAATTTCTTCTTTTTGGAAGCTTCTGTTCATTTCTTCTCCCCATTTTTTGATGGGGTTGGCTGTTTTCTTCTTGTGTAGTGCTACCAGTGCCTGATATATTCTGGAATATTAACCCCTTGTCAGATGGGTATTGGGTGAATATCCTTTCCCACTCTGTGGATTGTCTTTGTATCTTGGTCACCGTTTCTTTTGAGGTGCAGAAGCTTTTTAATTTTATATAATCCCATTTGTTTATCTTTGCTTCCATTTGCTTGGTCAGTGGTGTGTCGTCTTTAAAGATACTTTTCGTTTCGATGTCATAGAGCCGTTTCTCCTATGTTTTCTTCGATGTACCTTATAGATTCATGTCTGATATCGAGATCTAGAATCCATTTTGATCTGACTTTTGTGCATGGCATTAGAAGGAGGTCTAAGTTCATTTTTTTACATGTAGCTGCCCAGTTTTCCCAGCACCATTTGTTGAAGAGGCTTTCTTTGCTCCACTTAATATTTTTTGCTCCTTTATCGAAGATTAAGTGGTTGTATATTTGTGAGTGCGTTTCAGGATAGTCAGTTCTATTCCATAGGTCTACGGGTCTGTCTCTATACCAATACCACACTGTCTTAATTACAACTGCTCTGTAGTAGAGCTTGAGGTTGGGGAAAGTGATACCTCCCATCTTCTTTTTCCCAAGGATTGCTTTAGCTATTCGTGTGGGTTTTATTATTCCATACAAATTTCAGGAGTGTTTGTTCAATTTCTTTGAAGAATATCATGGGTATCTTTATAGGGACCGCATTGAATCTGTATAAAGCTCTAGGGAGTATTACCATTTTGATAATGTTAATCCTTCCAATCCATGAGCAGGGAATGTGTCTCCATTTCCTCAGGTCTTCTTTTATTTCCTGAAGTAACGTTTTGTAGTTTTCTTTGTAGAGATCCTTTACATTCTTTGTCAGACTGATTCCTAAGTATCTGATTTTCATGCGGTGCAATTGCGAATGGGATAGTTTCTTTAATGTCCCTTTCTTCTCTTTCGCTGTTTGCATATAGGAAGGCCATTGACTTTTGGGTATTGATTTTGTATCCTGCTACTCTACTGTAAGAATGTATTATTTCTAGGAGCCTCTTGGTAGAGAGTTTTGGGTTTTCCAGGTATAATATCATGTCATCTGCAAATAGTGATAACTTGGCTTCTTCCCTTCCTATCTGGATGCCCTTAATGTCTTTTTTCTTCCCTGATTGCTATGGCAAGTACTTCCAGTACTATATTGAATAGAAGTGGTGAGAGTGGGCAGCCTTGTCTTGTCCCTGATCTTAAGGGGAAGGCTTTCAGTTTTTCCCCATTGAGAATGATGCTCGCTGTGGGCTTGTAGTCGATGGCCTGGATTATCTTGAGGAAGGTTCCTTCAATCCCCATTTTACGGAGAGCTTTCATCATGAACAGGTGTTGAATCTTGTCAAATGCCTTCTCTGCATCTATTGATATGATCATATGGTTTTTATTTTTTTTTGTTGATATGATGTATTATGTTGATTGACTTGCGGATGTTGAACCATCCTTGCATTCCCGGGATGAATCCCACTTGGTCATGGTGTACAATATTTTTGGATGACTCTTTGGATTCTATTTGCTAGTATTTTGTTGAAGATCTTAGCATCTGTATTCATCAGGGAGATTGGTCTGTAGTTTTCCTTTTTTGTGACATCTTTGTCTGCTTTGGGTATCAGGGTGATATGTGCCTCGTAAAAGCTATTTGGGAGTATTTCTGTTTCTTCAATTTGCCGGAAGAGCTTAAAAATGAATTGAGAGTAGGTCCTCTTTAAAGGTTTTGTAGAATTCACTGGTGAATCCATCTGGGCCTGGGCTTTTGTGTTTGGGGAGACTTTTGATTACCGATTCTATTTCCTCGATGGAGATAGGTTTGTTGAGGTATTCCAAATCTTCTTGTTGCAGACTTGGGAAGCTATAGGAATTCAGGAATTTGTCCATTTCTTCTAGGTTCTCTTGTTTCGTGGCATACAGGCTCTCATAGTAATCTCTGATGATCTTTTGAATTTCTGTGTTTTCAGTTGTGATGTCTCCGTTTTCATTTCTGATTCTATTTATTTGGGTTCTCTCTTTTCCTTTTCTTACAAGTCTTGCAAGTGGTTTGTCAATCTTGTTTATTTTTTCAAAGAACCAGCTTTTTGGTTTCGTTGATCTTCTGGATTGTTTTTTGACAATCCATCTCATTGATTTCTGCTCTAAGTTTTATTATTTCTTTCTTTCTGCTTGGGTTGGGCTCCTTTTGTTGATCACTCTCTAAGATCTTAAGTTGTGAAGTCAGACTGTTTATGATGGCCTTTTCTTCTTTTCTGATGAATGCCTGAAGAGCTATGAACTTGCCTCTTAACACTGCTTTTGCCGTATCCCACAAGTTCTGGTAATTCGTGTCTTCAGTCTCATTTGTTTCAAGGAATCTTTGGATTTCCTCTTTGATTTCTTTTATGACTTGCTGGTTGTTCAGCAGTGAGCTGTTTAGTTTCCAGGTATTTGGTATTGGTCTCCGTTTTTGTGTACAATTAACTTCTATTTTCAGTGCATCATGGTCTGAAAAAATAGTTGGCACAATTTCGATCTTCTTGATTTTATGGAGGTATGATTTATGGCTCAGCATGTGATCTATTTTTGAGTATGTTCCATGTGCACTGGAGAAGAAAGTGTATTCAGCTTTTTGGGGATGAAATGTCCTGTATATGTCTACCAGCCCTCTTTCTTCCATCTCCTCTTTTAGGGCCAGTATTTCCTTGGTAAGTTTCAATCTTGTTGATCTATCCAGGGTTGATAGAGCAGTGTTGAAATCTCCAACTACAATTGTGTTGCTGTCAATGTCTTCTTTGAAGTCTATTAGTAGTTGTTTTAGGTATTTTGCTGGCCCCTCGTTGGGTGCATATATGTTTAATAGCGTGATTTCTTCCTGATATATGCATCCCTTGACTATTAACAAGTGACCTTCACTGTCCCTTCTGACCTTCTTCAGCCTGAAGTCTATGTTGTCAGATACCAGTATGGCTACCCCAGCCTTTTGGATGGGTTGTTTGAGTGAAGGATTGTTTTCCATCCTTTTATTTTGAGCCTGTCTTTGCTCTGATTGTTCAGGTGTGTTTAATGAAGGCAGCTGAATGTCGAATGTCGGATTTAATTTTGTGATCCATTTTGCCACTCTGTGTCTCTTAACTGGTGCATTTAGACCGTTGACATTGAGAGATATTATTGTCATGGGATTTTGTGCCATCTCTCTCTATAGGTTGGTTGTTCTTTTTGGGTTATGTTTCGTCTTATAGTAGATCATTCAGTCCTTCTTTTAAGGTTGGTTTTGATTTTACAAAGTTCCTAAGCTGTTGTTTATCCAAGAAGTTGTATATCTGTCCTTCAAATCTGAGTGAGAGTTTAGCTGGATAAAGAATTCTTGCTGAGGCGTTCATTTCATTAAGTTTTTTTACTATATCCCACCACTGCCTTCGGGCTTGGAGGGTGTCTTCTGAGAAGTCTGCTGAAAGTCGAATGGATGCTCCCTTTGTACACAATTTCCTTCTTTGATCTTGCTGCCTGAAGAATTCTGTCTCTGTCTATGGCATCCATTACTTTGACTAGGATGTGTCTTGGGGTCTTTCTATTGGGGTCTCTTCTTGCTGGTACGCGTCAGGCTTCTTGGATCTGGATGCCTTCATCCTTTAACTCGGGGAACTTTTCAGCCAGGATGTTTTTAACTGTTTTAATTTCCTTGGGGTTACTTTCCTGTCCCTCTGGGACTCCAATGATTCTTATGTTGTTCCGCCTGGCTTCATCCCATTGTTCTCTGTTCCGTTGCTGATCCATTTTCCGATCTTTTTCCATCTTATGTAGTTCTCTGAGTGCTTTCTGCAGCTCGTCTTCAGTCTCACTGATTCTCTCTTCCGCTGCTGTCATCCTACTGTTGAGAGCCCCGATTGTGTTTTTCATTTCATCTACTGAGTTTTTAAGCGATGATATTTCTCTTTGCATGGTTCTCATTTCTGCTCTCATTTCCTCCCGTAGTTTATTGACTGCCCTTTCAACTGCTTCGTTTATGTTCTCCTGTATTTTATTGGACATCTGCTCAATTTTTTTCGTTGAGTTCCTTAAACATCCTACCAATTTCCTCTCTAATTTCATTGTCAGAGTGATCATGCATATCTGTATTCTTTTTTGATTCTTCACGGTCAATTCCTTCATCTGTTCTTCGAGCTGGGGATCTGCGTTGTTTTCCCATGGTGTTGCGGTGTTCAGGGATAGATTCCTCTAGTGTACTGTTTGTTTTTTTCTTGAGGGTATTACCTACCCTTGGTGTTGAATTTCCTAGTTTTAGTAATAATAAGCGGCCGTGTAGCGGCTGCCGCCAGCCCGGCCAGCCGCACACCCCAGACACTCTACCTGAGATGCAGGCAGGCCGGGGTGAGAGTTCAAAATGACGGTTTACTTCGGTTCCGCTCAGACTTCTGGGGGTTGTAGTTCCACCTTCTGCCGAGACCTGGGGCTCTACCACAGCCCCAGGTGCCCACCTGGCCAGCCGCACCCCCAGACACTCTACCTGAGATGCAGGCAGGCCGGGGTGAGAGTTCAAAATGACCTATAATCCATTTTGATCTGACTTTTGTGCATGGCGTTAGAAGGAGGTCTAAGTTCATTTTTTACACGTAGCTGCCCAGTTTTCCCAGCACCATTTGTTGAAGAGGCTTTCTT
>JAJIBD010027360.1:0-95902 GCA_021461705.1 Cryptotis parvus
AATTAACTTCTATTTTCAGTGCATCATGGTCTGAAAAATAGTTGGCACAATTTCTATCTTCTTGATTTTATGGAGGTATGATTTATGGCTCAGCATGTGATCTATATTGGAGTATGTTCCATGTGCACTGAGAAGAAAGTGTATTCAGCTTTTTGGGGATGAAATGTCCTGTATATGTCTACCAGCCCTCTTTCTTCCATCTCCTCATTTAGGGCCAGTATTTCCTTGGTAAGTTTCAATCTTGTTGATCTATCCAGGGTTGATAGAGCAGTGTTGAAGTCTCCAACTACAATTGTGTTGCTGTCAATGTCTTCTTTGAAGTCTATTAGTAGTTGTTTTAGGTATTTTGCTGGCCCCTCGTTGGGTGCATATATGTTTAATAGCGTGATTTCTTCCTGATATATGCATCCCTTGACTATTAACAAATGACCTTCACTGTCCCTTCTGACCTTCTTCAGCCTGGAAGTCTATGTTGTCAGAGACCAGTATGGCTACCCCAGCCTTTTTGGATGGGTTGTTTGAGTGAAGGATTGTTTTCCAGCCTTTTATTTTGAGCCTGTCTTTGCTCGATTGTTCAGGTGTGTTTCTTGAAGGCAGCAGAATGTCGGATTCAATTTTGTGATCCATTTTGCCACTCTGTGTCTCTTAACTGGTGCATTTAGACCGTTGACATTGAGAGATATTATTGTCATGGGATTTTGTGCCATCTTTCTGTGTAGGTTGGTTGTTCTTTTGGGTTATGTCCTCGCCTTATAGTAGATCATTCAGTCCTTCTTTTTAAGGTTGGTTTTGATTTTACAAAGTTCCTAAGCTGTTGTTTATCCAAGAAGTTGTATATCTGTCCTTCAAATCTGAGTGAGAGTTTAGCTGGATAAAGAATTCTTGCTGAGGCGTTCATTTCATTAAGTTTTTTACTATATCCCACCACTGCCTTCGGGCTTGGAGGGTGTCTTCTGAGAAGTCTGCTGAAAGCTCGAATGGATGCTCCTTTGTACACAATTTCCTTCTTTGATCTTGCTGCCTGAAGAATTATGTCTCTGTCTATGGTATCCATTACTTTGACTAGGATGTGTCTTGGGGTCTTTCTATTGGGGTCTCTTCTTGCTGGTACGCGTCGGGCTTCTGGATCTGGATGCCTTCATCCTTTAACTCGGGGAACTTTTCAGCCAGGATGTTTTTAACTGTTTTAATTTCCTTTGGGGTTACTTTCCTGTCCCTCTGGGACTCCGATGATTCTTATGTTGTTCCGCCTGGCTTCATCCCATTGTTCTCTGTTCTGTTGCTGATCCATTTTCCGATCTTTTTCCATCTTATGTAGTTCTCTGAGTGCTTTCTGCAGCTCATCTTCAGTCTCACTGATTCTCTCTTCCGCTGCTGTCATCCTATTGTTGAGAGCCCCGATTGTGTTTTTCATTTCATCTACTGAGTTTTTAAGTGACAATATTTCTCTTTGCATGGTTCTCATTTCTGCTCTCATTTCCTCCCGTAGTTTATTGACTGCCCTTTCAACAGCTCCGTTTATGTTCTCCTGTATTTTGTTGGACATCTGCTCAATTTTTCCGTTGAGCTCCTTAAACATCCTACCAATTTCCTCTCTAATTTCATTGTCAGAGTGATCATGCATATCTGTATTCTTTTTGATTCTTCACGGTCAATTCCTTCATCTGTTCTTCGAGCTGGGGATCTGCGTTGTTTTCCCCATGGTGCTGCGGTGTTCAGGGATAAATTCCTCTAGTGTACTGTTTCTTTTTTCTTGAGGGTATTACCTACCCTTGGTGTTGAATTTCCTAGTTTTAGTAATAATAAGCGGCCGCGTAAGCGGCCGCCCGCCTGCCAGCCGCACACCCCAGAGACTCTACCTAGGATGCAGGCAGGCCGGGGTGAGAGTTCAAAATGACGGTTTACTTCTGGTTCCGCTCGGACTTCTGGGGGTTGTAGTTCCACCTTCTGCCGAGACCTGGAGCTCTACCACAGCCCCAGGCGCCCGCCCTGCCAGCCACGCACCCCAGAGACTCTACCTAGGATGCAGGCAGGCCGGGGTGAGAGTTCAAAATGACGGTTTACTTCCGGTTCCGCTCGACTTCTGGGGGTTGTAGTTCCACCTTCTGCCGAGACCTGGAGCTCTACCACAGCCCCAGGCGCCCCTCTTTCATGAGTTTTTAAATGATCTTTTCTGGAGGTGGGAGGGCTCTACCCAGTGGTGTTCAGGGCTTCCTCCTGCTCTGCTCTCAGAGATCACTCCTGCTGATGCTCAGGGGCCATATGTGGTGCCGAGGATTGGACTAGGGGCCACCAATGCGTAGGATAAGTGCATTATCCACTATACTGCCGCCCCAACTCAAGTTTTTAGTCTTAAATAGTCCATTCTTACCTACTTTGAAAGAGAACATTCAGGTATTCACCTTGCCATGAGTTACAGGGTGAGTTTAAATGAATAAAAAGAAGCCTGTTTCTTGTTTCCAGAGAAAGCATGGTCGAGCTAGGAAGAGCTAATCCTTCCTGAAAGGGATTTTTTATACATATTTTCTTACAAAAAAAAAAATGAAGTGCAGATCTAGACATTGAGGAAACACTTTTAATTTGAAAATACTTTGCTCTGGGGCCAGAGTGATAGTACAGCAGGTAGGGTATTTTCCTTGCACACGACCAATCCAGGTTTGATCCCTGTCACCTCATATGGTCCCCCCAAGCACCACCAGGAGTAATTCCTGAGTGCAGAGCCAGGAGTAAGCTCTGAGCATCACTGGGTGTCACCAAAAAAGCAAAACTAACAAACAAAAAAACTCTGATCTTTCTCATCTCCCATCATACGCACTGCTCCCAGAGCATGTGTGTGTTAGCATCATGATGCCATTTTACCTTTTATATGAAATGAGACCCTGGACATAAAAGTTAATGAGTGTGATGTGAATAGCTGGATTTAATGTATTTTTGGTGGAAAATGTGGCATCTCAGTGAGTCTCTCCATGCTATTCCTCCATTAGTCTCTAAATTTATTGCCGCTCCCTAAAGTTATAGCTTCTATATGCCAATTTTTTTCTTGATATTAAAGATTGTTGCTGCCCAAAAGTCATTACAGAGAGGATTAGACATCTCTTTTTGAGTGATATATGGGCTTCTTCAAAAGTTAAAAAACAAAAGGAAATGGATGAAAATTACTTTTCCTAAAGCTACAAATGTGACTAGATTGTTTGGTCACATTTTTTTTTCTTTTTGGGTCACACCCAGCAATGCTCAGGGGTTTCTCCTGGCTCTTCACTCAGAAATCACTCCTGGTGGTGCTCCAGGGGACCATATGGGATGCCGGGATCGAACCAGGGCTGGCATAGGCCGGTCGCGTGCAAGGCAAACACCCTACCCACCTGGGCTATCACTCTGGCCCCTGGTCACATATTTTAACTCAATTAAAAATGTTAGGATTTTGGTTCCCTTTGAGTACCAACTCAGCTAAAATAATTCTGGGAGTAAATAGTAAATTTTTATAACCCAGTTCATTAAAACTGAGACCAACCATGTTCATTTCAAAGAGCATAGAAAAGCATGGGTAAGCCTAGGTTATCTCTTACTAAAGGGCAAGGATTGGCTCTAAATCCAATAGGATCATTTCAAAGAACACACAATCCATATTGAAGTGACTTCTGCTAGAATACTCTGAACATCTAAAGGAATGATGACAGTAATAGTTTAAGCTTCGTTGGATTAATGTTCAGCCACTTGACTTTACTGCTAGGGTAGAGATTTCTGAAAGTGAACATTGATTTGATTAAGGAATACTTTTTTTTTTTTTTTTTTTTTTTTTGTGGGGGTCACACCCGGCAATGCTGGTGGTTCTTTGCTCAGGAGTTACTCCTGGCAGTGCTCAGAGGACCATATGGGATGCCCACAATCGAACCAGGTCAGCCACGTGCAAGGCAAACACCCTAACCGCTGTGCTATCGCTCAGGCCCCAAGGAATACTTCCCTAGTGTAGGAATAACTCTGAGTAGAAAACTATGTTTCCAGAGTTCTCCCTTTTGTCACTCATCCAAGCAAGGATTGTGGATGGTTGTTTAAAAATGGCCTTTCTGTAAAAAACTTTCTGTCACCTCAGATATGAATATAGGGAAAAGCCTATTTGGAGATTGCCGCTCAAATGAAGTGATGAAACTTAGGTCGCCAGCAGAGGAAGAACCTGACATGAGTGTCACTTGTGATTCAGTCATCCGGCTAAAAGCCTGAAATTGGGTTGGGGAGAAAGGGGTGTGTGTAGTTGAAGAGTTTATTGGTTACAACGGTGGATGTCTTGAGCCAACCAGGGTCCCAGAAGAAGGTTTTATCAGTATAATGGGAAATGGAAAGAATAAGAACTACAGAGAAAAGTGAAATGAAAATCTATGTACTTGATTTAGAGGAATGATCTTTGTACTGGATTTTGTCCTGGGTTTTGCTTGTATTTAAATGTACTTCTTGGGGGGCCAGAGAGATAGTCCAGCCGGGTAGGGCATTTGCCTTGCACGTGACCGGCCAGTGCTGGCCCGGGTTTGATCCCCGGCATCCCATTTGGTCCCCTGAGCACCACCAGGAGTGATTCCTGAGTGCAGAGCCAGGAGAAACCTCTGAGCATTGCAGCGTGTGACCCAAAAAAGCAAAAAAAAAAAAAAAAAAATGCACTTCTTGGAGATAATGATGTTAGGTTGTGACATTTGTTTTGGGAAGGGTGAGAATTTGGAGCCATTAGCTTATAAAAAGAATCTGTCTGATTTGAGCCCTTCCTTCCTTCCTTCCCTTCCTTCCTTCCTTCCCTTCCTTCCTTTCCTTCCTTCCTTCCTTCCTTCCTTCCTTCCTTCCTTTCCTTCCTTCCTTCCTTCCTTCCTTCCTTCCCTTCCTTCCTTCTTCTTCCTTCCTTCCTTCCTTCCTTCCTTCCTTCCTTCCTTCCTTCCTTCCTCCCTTCCTCCTCCCTTCCTCCTTCCTCCCTCCCTCCCTTCCTCCTTCCTTCCTTCCTTCCTCTCCTTCTTCCCTCCCTTCCTCCTTTCCTTCCTTCCTTCCTTCCTTCCTTCCTTCCTCCCTTCTTCCCTTCCTCCCTTCCTCCTTCCCTCCTCCCTCCCTCCCTCCCTCCCTCCCCTCCCTCCCTCCCTCCCTCCCTCCCCTCCTCCTCCCTCCCTTCCTTCCTTCCTTCCTTCCTTCCTTCCTTCCTTCCTTCCCAGCAATGCTCACGGGTTACTCCTGGCTCTGCACTCAGGAATTACTCCTGCAGTGCTCAGGGGACCATATAGAACGCCAAGGATTGAAACCGGGTCAACTGCCTACAAGGCAACGCTTACCTGCCAAACTATAGCTCCGACCCCAGCTCTTCCTATTTTCATTCTAAACTCTTTTAAAGTAAAAAATTCTTGACTTCTGACTATTCTTGGTTAGAACTCATTCAGTTCTAGCTTTTCTGCTTCTGAGAACGTGGTCTTTTTTGTTTCTGGGGGCCATGGAACTGCTAATGAGGTGAAGTTCCCTTTGCCCAGGTCTTTCGACCAGTGCCTAGATTGTTCTGCTTGCAAGTAAATGCCCTAATTTACTTATTTTTTGTAGCTAAAGGCCTTTTCCCTTTAGTTACTAAACAAGTAGTATCTGTCTTTTTGTTCCAAACAGAAAGAAGTATTAAAATGATTGGCAAGATATTTGGGCATGTTTGCAACTTCTTCAAGGTCCATCCATATAATACATTTTCTGTAGTGAATAACTTAAAACATTTCTGATACCCTTCCAGCCTCATTTGATCATTACTGAGGTCTTACTGGCCCCCTTTCCATTCCTCAGAGGCATCGCCTTCACTTGATGAAGATGTTGCCTGTTTATGTTGTACTTCAGGTAGTCCTCAACCTAGTTAATAGTGTTAGCACTAACTCTAGTTGATAATGTTAGTTCATATATATAGATATTAGAATTTAACTAGCATCATACCATGTACCATCATACCATTTCTGAGACGTTTTTGCTTATCTTTTGAATCTGTTCATGTTGCGATCTACAATTCTTTCTCCTTCTAACTGCTGATTTCATCATTCGAATATATCTTCGTATTCCTATTTGATGGATCAGTGCTTCTCAAACTTTTTTTCTACCATAGCCTCATTCTGACCTAATTTTCTTCCCATGCCCCCATATTGATTTTCTGCCCCCCTAATCATGGACTATTATTCCTTCTAGCCCCATTTTTCCCATTGGAGATAAAAGACTAAAAATATCATTGATTAAATGATTTTTTTTTTTTTGCTTTTGGGTCACACCTGGCAATGCTCAGGGGTTACTCCTGGCTCTGCACTCAGGAATTACTCCTGGCAGTGCTCAGGGGACCATATGGGATGCCGGGGATTAAACCCAGGCTGGCATGGGCCGGCCACGTGCAAGGCAAACACCCTACCCGCTGGACTATCGCTCTGGCCCCTGATTAAATGATTGAATCAATGATTGAACCACTGTGAGGTCATTGATGGGCTCAGTGTATAAGACTCTGTGCTCTTTATTAGTGATTTGATTTATAAACTATGAAACTAGGTCCAACTTTTCAAAAACATTGTCCCAAATCCCAATCCCAATCTTGACATAGCCAAGATTCCAGTTCTTAGATGCCAAAGTCTTGAACATAAGAGAGTCACTCTTCCTCTCACACTAGTCTTTCCCTTGTCACAGTAGGGAGAAGTCGCCATAAGTTCCTTGGGTTGTGTAAGAATAGAGGAAGAATGAAGGACTATCATTGCAGTGAGTTGTTGAATGTCTGTTTCCTCCAAAGAAACAGGAACAATTTTGCTTGCTTTCTATTTTAGAACTCAAATGGATTTTAAAGTCCCTCACCTTTCCAGGCAACGATCTTGAGGTGAATAATTGGGACAGAGTACTTGTCCTGTTGAGTTAACCTTTCTCAAAGTGACAGAAAGTATAAAATTGTCTTTGAAACTTGCCAACTCTAACTTGTGCATAGATTCATGAGTCATACATTTGGTTTTCTCTGGTTGGTTGGCTTTTGTATTTTGGGCCCACACCTTCAGTGCTCAGGGCTTACTCCTGGGTATGTCATCAGGGATCACTTCTGGTGGGCTCTGAATACCATATGGGATGCCGGGGATCTAACCCAGGTTAGCCAGGTGCATGGCAAGTGCCCTTTCTTACTATACTATGTCTCCATCCCCATAGTCATACATTTATGGTAGCTTTTGGTTTTTTGTTTTGTTGGCTTCTCAGGCATTACTCAGGAGGCTGGGGTGTAGTGTGTGTGTGTGTGTGTGTGTGTGTGTGTGTGTGTGTGTGTGTGTGTGTAAGTGTGAGTGTGTGCGTTGTGGGGGCGGGTGTCGGTGTCTCCAGATTAATTATAGCTAGCCAAATCTGTGGTTAAATTTATGGGCCCAAGATTGCAGCGCTGCTCAGGCCTTCTGGCTCTGGGGATTGCCTGGACCACTTGGCATTATTTGGGGGCCTTCATGGCTACGACTGCTGGTGCTTGGAGGGGCCATGTGATGCCGTGGATCAAACTAGGGGTACATGCAAGACATGGGGTCACATGCAAGACATGAATGGTCATTTCTGTATGATCTCTCCAGCTCTATGGAAGCTTTTGAAAGGAATGGTGTATTGCGACAGAGCAGTAGTGCTCATTTTGGCCATTGCAAGAATATTTCAAAATAAAATTTGTTTTTTTTTCTCCCCTTTTTATTTAGCAAGTCTATTTTTAGTCTATATGTCATAGAATGAGACATAGACTAAAAAGTATTCCATTATAAAAAATGAAAAGTATTCCATTATAATATGAAGTTAGAAGTCCTGGGATTCTGACTTTGTCAGACTGTTGCTAGTGGACGCTTTTCTGCAGATCTGTAACTTTGCGGGAGTAATGGTTATGGATGCCTTCGCTCTTCAGACACCTACAGTTTCCTCCTGTGAAATGAGCCTGTGCTAGCAGCCTGTTGGTTGCTGGATATATAGACGCACAAAAAAATCAGGAACTTGAAGGAAAAAAAAAATCAGCCCCTGGATTAAGAAGTAAGAAGTGACCCGTCTCTGTTTTTAGGAAACTCCCACCTTCCCTCCTCTCAGACTTGGCTTTCCACATTTACAGGGGGAATTTTGTTTTATTGATTTTTTAAAATTCTCTTATAAAGTTTTAAAAGATTCCCTAGCAAATATTAAGGATGACAATGAGATTTTTAAAATTTTATAGGTATGTAATGGGAAATATAAGGTGATTACTTTCCCACTAGGGCATAAAGTCTCAACAACATTTTAATTCCACTGAGCCAGGAGTTCTGCTAAGACTGACGTGAAATGCTTTGATGATGACTAAGGACAATAGCATCCAAAACTCACTGCACCTTAAAGTCTCTTAAATCACTGCATCACTTAAATTCACTGCATTTATAAAGCCAAGAATCTAAAAATCACTGCAGTAGGGCTTAGAGGATGATAGAAAAGGCCCCAGCAGGACATTTACAATGCCCCTTCATATGTTCTTCCCACTTTCTTACTGGTTTTAGCCCTGTGACTCAAGAATCCAAACCAGGGCTGGGTTTGCTGAACACATCCATGGGTCTGTCCCATGTGCCTTTGGCGACAAGAAAGGCTCAGGCCCCTTATGGCAGTGCTAACCAGAAGGGATTGGTAGATGGCATCTTATATACACTGAAGAGGCACTATCCATAGGTTCTGTGATTTTCAAGCTGTAATTGTGTGTCTGCTTATATTAAAAAAAGAAAGAAGAAAAGCTTGACTGGATGCCTTATGTTACTTGCGTTTAGCCTCCTTCCTGCCTATTCCCTGGCTGTAAAAGCTTTTTCTGTAGCTTTTTCTGTTCGTGAATGCCATCTCTCCCTCCCCTTCCCTTGGAATGTTGCTGCTTTATCTCTCTCCCATTCATATTTTTTTCCCTTTCTTTTTGCTGCATGGAGACTCTCTGCTGTACAAGTGTAAGTATTTTTTGGTGGCTCTGTGATTTCTGTCTGTGTTAGTTTATAGCTTTGTGCTCTGCTGCCTGGCCAGTCTCCCAGGAGACTGTAGTGTCGTCATCCATCTGTAGATTGTGAATGAAATAGACAGCAATTGCGAGGCCAGATAGAATTTTATAAGAGGGTTCAGCTAGCAGAATAGGTGAAGAATTGGTGAATTTCAGGCAACTCCGACTGAGTGCCTGAATGCAAGCAAGCCTGGTGTTGATAAAGAGTATGAACATTCGAAAGGGAGGAGATTTCTCATTCCATTCAGAGAGACACATGATTACTTAAACTTGTCATGCCTTTCTCTCCCCAAATATTTTCTGCTTTCTTGTTCCTAAAGTGGGAGAAAATTGTCACTAATCACATAGGGTCCGGAGCGATAGCACAGTGAGTAGGCGTTTGCCTTACATATGGCCAACCTGAGTGCAATTTCCGTCATCCCATGTGGTCCCCAAGCACCGTCAGGGAGTAATTCCTGAGTGCAGAGCCAGGAGTGACCCCTGAGCATTGCCAGGTGTGACCAAAAAGAAAGAAAATATATATTATATTAGAATATTCTACTAGAAGTAGTTACTAAGAAGTAATGTGCTTCCCAGCTTCCCCAGAGCACCCTCCAGCCAGCTAAGTCTTTTTCTGTTTGCTAGTTTTTAACCTCAAGGGAAAGCAAAGTTAGATATTCTTGAGCTTGGAGTTTGAGTGTTGTTAATTATTCTTTAAGTAAACCAGGTAAAGTAAACAACAAAACTGCTTCATTTAATGTTTTGAGGAGATAAGAATAACTTCTTTTTAAGCATACCTAGGAATCTCATCTTTAAAGTGAGATTGACAGGAAAAACATTATGTTGTTAGGTTCCAAAATGGGTTCTTTGTTGAAATCATAGATGTTTCAACATTTAAGCTATATGGAGATGAGCTTAAATCCATTATAAAAATTGGATTATTTCAGTAACAAACAACTACTACCGATTTGTTTGTTTGGGGATCATGCCCAGTGATGCGCAAGGGCTATTCCTGGTGTTGTGCTGGGGGAGGCGGAATGGAGGATGCATGAATTGGGTACCAGCCTGGCCCTTCCACAAGCATGGTATGCTCTGCAGCCCTCTGAGCTCTCTCCAGACCCAAGGGACAAGTATTTCAGACTCATGTAGACTCTGTCTTGCTTTGGGGTTCTTAGAAAGAGAGACATACATTTCTTTCTGCACACTGCCTGCCACGATAGGGATTTATTCATGGTCGGTGGTGTCCCAGTGAGAAAGAAGTCTGTAAGGATTTAATATGCTTTTTGATCCCTGGAACTGCATATGCTGTTTTTCATCTATCCGTGAGGATGTGAAAATTGCTTACTCCCCAAAGTGCTCTTTTTTAAAGATAAAAAAGTTTTTCTGTATTAAAGGAATCCTTAACAGTGTTCGAACCATGAATTGGCTTTGGAAGGTTGGTTGGTGTGTGACCCTCTTCTGCACTGACCTTCATCCAATGGGCATTTTGTAAATGAGAACTAGGAAACAGTCTCGAAAGTAATACTTTCCAAAGAGGATGGAATCCAAATTCCCCCTTCCCCAGGATGTAATTCATTTAACTAACAAGGGTGAGAATGGGGGAGGGAAGAATATTTGTAAAAAGACTTCTCAAAAAAATGTAGAATATTTGTTACTCTTAGGTAGAGAACCATAATTTATAACTACATTTTCTCTTGTTTTACATTTAAATTGGTGCTAGGGTGGGGAGTACCAGGCTGTACCAGGCAGTACCAGGCTGTTCCTAGCTGTGTTCAGGAACAACTTAATGGTGGTGCTCTGAGGACCATATGTGGAGCCAGGGTTTGAATGGGGGTCAGCAAGGCAAATACCTTAACCTTTCTCTTACTTTCCAGCCCTTTACATTTAAATGTAATGGGATCGTTTCAGTAAACCAGTAAGTTTGACCAAGTTCATATTTCTAAAGTACTGTTTAAGGAGGAAGAATTCCAAATTCCAAAATAAAAATATGAGAGAAATAATATTCACTTTCCTGCTTTGCATATTTCAATCCCTCTTTATTATTTTTTGATAAAAGAGATTGTAAGATAGTTCACTCATCAAAATGAATGTGTAGGGGGCAGTAGCGATAGCACAGCGGGAAGGGATTTGCCTTGCATGCGGCTGACCCGGGTTCGATCACTGGCATCCCATATAGCCCCTCCAGGAGTAATTCCTGATCAAAAAGCCAGGAGTAACCTCTGAGCATTGCCGAGTATGACCCAAAAAAGAAAAAAAATTGTGTAAAAGATAGCTGAGTTCTTAATTGGAATTGTAGAAACTAGCCTGATTATTATTATTACTGTCTCAGCAAAAGGCCAGTGACCCCATCTAAATATGGCAAAACTTCAGTAGAAATTTCAAATATAGTGGATGAGTTTTATTCAAAACATAATTAGAAGTTGTTTGCACTTACAAAGAACACAGAATATAAAGGAAAGCAATGAAAATGCATTAAAAGAAAAAATGCATTCCTATGCATCCTTCTGATATTCCAATTTGTATACTAGCTAGGCTTCTTGGCATTAGAAAACTAAGAAAGACAATCTAGTTCCTCTTTGATTTAATGTCAGCCTTAACAAGTTCCTTACCAAGTCTCTAAACTCAGGTTGGGTTGAATGACCCACTTACAGTCACAGATGGGCCTCTTTGATATTTTTTGGAAGTTATATGTGTGTGTATATTTATACATACACATGTATAAAAATACATATATACACACATATGTGTGTGTGTATATATACACACACATATATACATATACACACACACACACTATTTTATTTTTTTATTTATTTTGTATTCTGGGCTCCAGCCGTGCTCGGACAGATTCTTCGCTCTGCACACGTGGTTCAGTCCTGGCAGGGCTTGGACCCATATGGGGTATTAGGGATCAAACCCAGAGTGTCTGCATTCAAGGCAAACACTTTCCCCACTGTGCTATAGCCCCGGCCCTTGAGAATTATTTTACAGCTTTCAGTTATGAATTGAACAGCCAGGCCATTTGGGAGGAGAGTTACCTTTAAACTGGAGGCCTCTTCAATTGCAATGCATTAACTGTGTTTTTATTACGCTCGCCAAGCCTGACAATTTATAAAAGATAATCTTCAGGTTGTCTACCCTTCACAAAACCTTGAAACAATCTGAAAACTTGCTTCTATTTCTGAAGGGTCCATCTGAATGCAAATATAATTACTCATCCTTTTCCTCTCCTTTTTTTCCCTGAACAATAAGAATACTATTATTAAAACTGGCATAAATTTGTCAAAACTGCGAAGTTGTTTGCTTTCAAAAGGTTATTATAAGCTATTTCATTATTTGGATCAAAGAAGCTGTCAACCTTGTCTGGTATTTTCTTCCCAGAAAGCCTTTGATGGCATCCTATTAAATGAATATCTACAAACTTAAGTTTTTTCCCTCATCCCTTAAGTAACGTAAGTGCCAATGTTGAGTGTCAAGCCAGTTACACTGTCTAAAACCCACCAAGCCCCATATTGATGTGACAAATGGTGTGGCCAGAAGAATGCTGGGCAAACCTGGATTCACCTGGGATGACCCCGCTAACCTTGGCTTCATTCTGCACCTGCAGCAGTTTCCTCATCATTTCCATGAGTCTGTTTCTGCCTCTTTTTTTTTTTTTTTGGGGGTTACACCTGGCAATACTCAGGGGTTTCTCCTGGCTCTGCACTCAGTAATTACTCCTGGCAGTGCTCGGGGACCATATGGGATGCCAGGGAATCAAACCCAGGTCTGAAGTGTGCAAGGCAAACACCCTCCCTGCTGTGCTATTGCTCCAGCCCCTGTTTTTTTGCCTTTTTAATTCATCTGAGTAGATGGGATCAAAAGTTCTCTCCAGACTTGACACATGTTTGAGAAGAGATCAAAAGTTCCCTCCAACGTCAAAAGTGCTGCTTTAGGGCTTGCTTTATTGACACCAATGCTTAAAAAAAAAAGTCCTTCAGATATTTTATCTTCAGACATTTTGGGTTTTATTTTTGTTTTCTTTGGGGGTGGAGGGTGTTAAGTCACACCCAGCGGTACTCAGTGCTTCCAACTCAGTGCTAAGTGGTCATTCCTGGAAGTGCTCAGGGGACCACACAGTGCTGGGGGGTCCAGCCTTTGAGCAATCTCCCAAGCCCTGTGATTCTGGGTTTTTTTTTAAATGTGTCTTTTTTTTTTTTTTTTTTTTTTTGCTTTTTGGGTCACACCCGGCAATGCTCAGGGGTTTCTCCTGGCTCTGCACTCAGGAATAACTCCTGGCGGTGCTTGGGGGACTATATGGGATGCCGGGGATCGAACCCAGGCCGGCATGGGCCGGCCGCATGCAAGGCAAACGCCCTACCCGCTGGGCTATCTCTCCGGCCCCTAAAATGTGTCTTTTTTATTAGTGACGAGGCAGGCTCAATGAGATGTGAGAACAATAGACTTCTGCCTTTTTTTTTTTCTTTTTACTCTTTGGGTCATACCTGGTGGTGCTTGGGTGATGGGGTGACTCCTGGCTCTGTACTGAGGAATTGCTCCTAGCCATGCTCGGCGGCCATATGGGATGCCAAGGATCAAACACTGGTCGCCGTGTGCAAGGCAGATGCCCTCCCTGCTGTACTATCTCTCTGGCCCCTTGCCCGTTTTTCCCTAAGTCTTTGTGTATAAGGTGAAAATGAGAATCTTGGTGGCCACAATGTAAAACAAAAGAGTCTACCTGAAATAATAAAAGTAACGCACAGAAGCCAACGTTGCCTGCATTGATGTGATGACAGTGCAGAGTTGTGCTAGATTTTTATTGCTCCTTTCAGCTGTATTGGTAGAATTTAATTTCTTCTTGAATCAGCCTGGGAGAAAAATTTGTTAGTGTGTGTGATTTAAGAAGACTGGGTATGTTTAGAAAGGGTTTAGGTGAGCCTTTCTGTCTAAGCTGTCAGGTGTTACCAACCATTCTCAAAAGGAGGTAACTGTAACTGAGAAATACAATGAGAAATACGAGTGATCCCAAGAACTCCCCGCCCCACCCCCCCACACACACACACGCACAATGTCACAATGCTTGTGAAGTCGGAAAGAAACGTTTTGCCTGAATACTTAAGTTGCTTTCTCTCTTCATTGCTAGATGACTCCTAAATCCAAAAGGAAGAGCATCCATAGCAGAATGCTCCGGCCTGTTTCCAGAGCCTTTGGTAAGTGGGTGCTTTGCTCGAAACGGTCACTTTCTCTTACGCTCGAACACCCTCACTCAGAGCTCAGAGCACTTTCGGGCTATTTCTCAAAAATGTTCTGGGCCTGTTAGTCCTGAGTCTTAGGGACGGTGAATGGGTGTTCGCTATTCCATGATTGAAATTGCTCTCAGGAAATTTTTATTTGTTTATCCACTTCTATGTGATAAGCTTTGTTCTGGGGCTTTGCTCTCTTTCAGAAATGGAGTTTGATCTGGATAAAGCTTTGGAAGAGGTGCCCATTCACATTGAAGATCCACCTTACCCATCCATCAGGTCAGAGAAGCGAAGCTCGGGCCTCATCTTTGAGTTGCCGTCTGAGGAGGGGCGGAAGCTGGAGCACTTCACCAAGTTAAGGCCCAAACGGAATAAGAAGCAGCAGCCCACTCAGGCAGCGGTAGGTGGACGGCACAATCCTCGCCCAACCATCACTCTTGGCTTCTCGGGAGACCTGCAGAGTCTCGAACCCCTGCTCAGGAAGAACATTATGGCCCAGAAGCCCAGAAACTCCCCCTGTCCTGTTCTTACAAACTGTCTTCACCTGGTGCTCAGAAATTTTAGGAAAGGCCCCACTGTAGAGCTGCCGAGTCTTCAGAAGAGCAGTGGTGCCCTTAGAAAAATGCAAGTCCTACAGATGAGGGATGGATGAGCTCTTATCGCTAGAATTTTATCGAAGCTGAGTGTGGTAAGATGAAACATGAGAACCAGAGCCCTTCTTGGCCTGAGTGAGTGTTGTGCATGCAGATCCATAGTGCCTTTGCTTTTCTTATTTCCCAAACTGGATGGCCAAAGCACCCTTCACTGGACAGCCTGTCGTGGGGCTGATTGGGGCCGTTGAGCTTCCTGCACTGTTGCTTTCTCTGCAGAGCAGTGGGAGTTGTCTGTGCCGATGGGCTGTTCTGCTGACGCTGTCCCATTCTCTCTCTGCTCAATGTCTTTTCTCTCCTCTGTGGGCTGACGCCTTCAGAAAGCTGGTGCTGATGATTCTCCTCATGCCTCTCCCTGTCACTTCATACCTCCTACCCACTCCCGAACACCTGCATTCTGTAGCTCTTTGCCCCCAACACATCCTGCACTCTGCTGCGTTCATTCCTGACCTCGTCCTGTGGACAATAGTCAGTTGTCCCCATCTTGATGTCTCAGCTAGTGGCAGGGCACGGGCAAGCTCGCCCTCTTTCCTGAGCCCTGAGTCGACAGCATCTCAGGTTCCCTCTGCCCGGCCTTCAGGTGTGCCTGCTTCCGGCTTGGTCACCATCTGTGCTGTTGACTCCCACCTTCTGTGCTAAATTCTCCATTCAGGAGAGAAAGAAGAAAAGTGTCTGCCGTGAAATTGAGAACAGTGGTGGTGGGAAATGTGCACTGGTGCAGGGATAGGTGCTGGAACACTGTGACTGAAACCCAATCACGAATAGCTTTGTAATTGTCCATCTCATGGTGATATAACAAAATTTTTAAAAAATTCTCCCCTCGGGCCGGAGCGATGGTCCAGCAGGTAGGATGTTCGCCTTGCATGCGGCCGGTCTGTGCCGG
Source organism: Cryptotis parvus (assembly GCA_021461705.1). NCBI lineage: Eukaryota > Metazoa > Chordata > Mammalia > Eulipotyphla > Soricidae > Cryptotis > Cryptotis parvus. The sequence goes on from JAJIBD010027360.1 coordinate 15,706, forward strand.
CCTGGGTTTAATTCCTGGAATCCCACATGGTCCCCTGAGCACCGCCAGGAGTAATTCCTGAGTGCAGAACCAGGAGAAACCCCTGAGCATTGCCGGGTGTGACCTAAAAAGGCAAAAAAAAAAGAATTCTCCACTCAGATCTAACCATGAAGGGCCACAACACCACAGCCTTCAGCAATTTAGAACCTGCCTCTCTCTGACCCTGCCCTTCCTCTGATGTCCCGTGGCCCCCATGGGCACATTGCAGTTGACATGTTAGAAATTATCTCTCCAGGACTAGAAAGATAGTACAGGAGTTGAGGGTTGCAGGCTAGTCTGGTTTGGCCAGGGATGCTGGTGGTGGTTTGATCACTGATGCTGCGTATGGGTCCCCAAGCACTGCCAGTAGATACTCAGCACAGACAGACAGGAATAGCCCCCTGAGCACCACAGGGTGTGGCCCGAACACTTCCATCCCACCCTCCTACAGAGGAAAGACAAAGTTCTGGCTCTTCCTCACCGATTTCAAAGACCAACTCATCCCTGCACCACCATCTTTCTGCATCCTTGACATCCTGGATCTGCCTCATCCCCTGTGGTCAGCCCTCTAGTCCTCCAGCCTATTTCTCGCCCTTCCCTGCCTCTGCCTCTGTATTCATGCGGGACTGAGGGCACGTGACCCCAGGGAAAGGGCTTCTCACAGACGCGCTGTGCCCAGTATGAGCCAGAGCAGTTCTGCAGAGCTCTGGTTTCTCCAGGGCCTGAGACTTACCCTGTTACCGCTTTGCTCCTCTCTCTCTCTTCGTCTTTATGCCCAGTGTAGGCAGGCCTGGGGCTTACTCACAGTTCATGCTCACTCAAGGCTCAGTGTGGTTTAAGACCACGGTAGAGATTCTAGAGTAGTTCTGAATGACTGGTAGGTGAGTAGAAACGTGGTGAACAAAGGTCACAGATTATCTGCAGGGTTAAACCGTTTTCTCAGGCCTATTTGTGATCATGCTCATTCTGTTTAATTTATTTGACTCATTTGATTCTTAAATAGCTTGGCATGATTTCCTATACTCCCTCCTCAAAAGATTTACCACTTTAGTCTGTTTTCTTTTTGGCTTGGATTTTAACATTCTCATGCATAATTTTAACACTTTAATATGTATTTTTATTATTTTTTATTTTCTTGCTTTTTGGGGTCACACTCGACAATGCTCAGGGGTTACTCCTGGCTTTGCACTCAGCAATCACTCCTGGCAGTGCTCAGGAGATCATATGGGATGCGGGGATCAAACCCAGGTTGGCCAGCGCACAAGGCAGATGCCATACCCCTGTGCTATCACTCCGGCCCCTAATATGTATTTTTAGAGTAATGAATTTTTTAAAGAGATAACCTCCCACATTCTATTAAGTAAATAATAATCAGTAATAATCTGGTTGTTGAGTAAATGACCCCACTTTGGGCATTTCCTTGTGAAAAGTCAGCAGTGTAACTTGTATCTGAAGTGAAATCCTTCATAGGAAGAAAATGGGGTATGTGTGTTGTGTTGCTCTTATCTGTTGCAAACGCAAAGGAAGAAAGGGAATCGGACTCTGCCTTAGTTGATATGTTCTATAGAGACAGACTCTTTGTCCACAGTCAAGTCAGGAATCCCAGGGCCTCACTCCTGTCCCATCCTCGGGACTGATAGCACGAGAGTGTGTCTCTGGCCAGGGTCCTTGTGGACGGAGTAGGATGGGATGACTTAATTTTTGTTTGAGTGTGTAATAAGAATATGCTCCTTAATTATTTCATAATGGGTCGGAGCGATAGTCCAGCGGATAGGGCGCTTGCCTTGCACGCCAGCCTGTGCCAGCCCGGGTTCGATCCCTGGCGTCCCATATGGTCCCCTGAGCAACGCCGGGAGTGGTTCCTGAGTGCAGAGCCAGGAGTGGCCCCTGAGCATCACCGGGTGTGACCCAAAAAGCAAAATAATAATAATAATAATTATTATAATAATAATTATAATAATAATAATTATTATTATTATTTCATAATACTTAGACTTAAAAAGTGCTTTTACACTTTAGAACAACTCTGTGAAGCTGCCACTTGGGCACTCTTGTCCCTATTTTCTTCTAAGATTCCGAGGAGCTTAGCGGTTTTCTTGGTCACTAGGTTGAATAGCAGCAAGCATTTCATACTATCGTTTGGGGTTTGTTTGTGTTTGCCAAGATCAAGCGGCTTCATGCAATCTTTCTCAGCTTTTCCAGAGCATGTCTTTGACCTCTAGTGACCCACGTGCCTGCAAGGTGCCAGAATTCTCCAAGCCGGACAGTTTTATTTTGAATATTTGATGCCAAATTCATGAGTCTTTCTTACCCTTGACTCACACAGGCTAAATAATCCTTCAACTTGCCTGCATACCAGCTGGTGTCTCACAGCTCAGTTTAATCCTAACAGTAACGATCTGGAGTTCATATGAACCCCATAGGTTATAAAGGGCCAGGGTACTCCAGTCTGGAGTATTTCTGAGCAGCAGCAATAAATGCAGACGGCCCCCTGCCCCACTTCTGTGTAGGTGTGATCATTTGTTGGAATGAATCACTGAACTCAGCATGGCACATTTTTTTTTTTTTTTGGGTCGCACCTGGCTATGCTCAGGGGTTACTCCTGGCTCTGCACTCAGGAATTACTCCTGGCGGTGCTCAGGGGACCATATGGGATGCCAGGGATCAAACCTGGGCCAGCTTAGGGCTGGCCCCGTGCAAGGCAAACGTCCTACCCGATGGGCTATCTCTCCAGCCCCAGCATGGCACATTCTTTTTTCTTACTGGATTGTGATAAAAGACACACCCAGATGTAGAGGCAGTCCGGGGTAGGGAGTCACATGGGCAGCCAAGGGGATGAGTTCAGAACTTCTGTGTTCACACCTCGGCACACCACTTGTTGGGCACGCCACACTCTGGCCATACTGTGCTCCCAGCATCCCCGGGTGTTCACAATCCAGAAACTCTCCAAACCTTTAGAGGATGTTAGTGGAAGTTCCACTAAGTCAGCTTAATTGGTCACCTCCTTAGTTTTTGGTGGTGATTGAAGCCTCTGATTTCTAACCACTTATTGCATGATTGGTTTCTCAGACAACCTGGCCTCCTGCCACAGCTGTTTAGAGGCCCTCTGAGACTCACTGTGTTAGCTTCTGTTCAGAGAGGGTTGAAAAGGACATATTATGAGTAATGAAAGGGATTCTTCTTATCTCGTATCACTCAGGAAATCCCAAGGAATTTAGGAACTCCGTGAGGAACCAAGAAGAAAGATCAAAAAATATATTTATTGCTTCACATGAGGCCAATGTCAGCATCGCTTTTTTTCCTACTATGCCAAAAATAGTGTTGTATTTATTGTTTTGATGACAAAAATATACAGTTATCATCTCTTATATATGAAAGAGATGAGCCAGAGATATTACTCTGGGCTGAATGTATGCTGTGCAATCCCAAACACCAAGAGTGGCCGTTAGCACACACTTATTTGGAAGTAGTTCCTGAGCATCACTGCATGTGGCATTTTTATTTTACATAAATAAATTAGACAAGTCCATAACCTAAAAGAGTTAAGCAGACACACATTTAATCTTGAGCCAAACCACCACTGTTCTAAATCACCAAGCATCTTATGAATAGATGAGTTTTAAGTCTTTCCTAAGCCTCTCCGAAGAACCTCCCCCAATTTAATTTTAATAACCAGTCATATAATATCCCATTTTATTCTTTGTTCATTCCCTGTACAAGTAGAACTCTGAATGAAGCATTGCATTGTGGCTGATTCGCCAATAGAATTTTCTGCTATAGTAATCCGAGTATTTGAGACTCAACCGATGAGTTCTCTTGTTCCCTGACTGTGTACCTGGCATGGCGTGGAGTCTTTTTGAACCTGAGCTTATTAATTTCTAAAACATCAGCCTACATTGTTGATTTGGGAGGAGCAAGCAGTGGAATAGAAGTATATAGTTCTTTTTAAATGCAAATATTGTTCCCCAAAGCCACTCTTTTCTATATTAATATTTGCTTTTCCCTTTGTTCTGATTTTCCTTCATCAGGACAGAAATGGAGGAGAGACAATGTCCCTGGAAATGGATTCATATCTTCATATCTCTCTCAACTCTTCTCTCATTCAGGGGATTTTTATTCACATTTATTAAAGAACTAGCCAATTAACTTTGCAAACATTTTTATCCGGTGCTTTGTTCTCAGGGTCTGGGCCAGAGGTGCAGTGGAGGCGCACATACCTGTCCTGTGTGAGACCCTGCGCTGCATACATAGTGTCACACACAAATGATTTCCTTCACTGAAATGACTTTTAGAAAGTGTTTGGTATTTCATATGGGTAAATAAGAATGGGAATATAATTTTTGGGCTTTATTTTGTTTTGGTGGGCCGCATCTGACTGTGCTCAAGACTTACTCCTGTCTCTATGCTCAGGATCGGTGGTACTCAGGGGACCATATGGGTGCCAGAGATCATATGTGGGGCCAGAAATCTGGCACATGCCAGGCAAGCATTTACCCTCTATTATCACTCTTTTCATTCATTAGATTCCTCCAGGCTACTGATTGAGTTTTGCTCTTATATGAGGCTTTATAGGCAACTGTATTTAGGATATTTCAAGAAGAGGAAAAGGAGTGTAAGTATACATCAGGAAGTCTGAATTCATCCAGAAAGTTTAGTATTCTTCTTACATCCAGAGGTCCTTGCCACTTCTCCTCCCAACTCACTGGCCAGAAAGGAGGCAGGTGTTTAGGCCTTGACCTGTTGCATACAAGAAAGTCAAGGTTTTGTTGCTGACTGAAGGAGAGAATAGAAACTGTAGATATGTTGCAGCTCCTGCTATTTATTTATTCATTTATTTATTTAGTTATTTATTTAGTTATTTATTGCTTTTTGGGTCACACCCGGCGACGCTCAGGGGTTACCTCCTGGCTCTGCACTCAGGAATTACTCCTGGCAGTGCTCGGGGACCATATGGGATGCCGGGATCGAACCCGGGCCGGCACAGGCCGGCTGCATGCAAGGCAAACGCCTACCCGCTGGGCTATCGCTCTGGCCCTCCTGCTATTTATTTAGCTAAGAAAACTTTCTCCTTTTTAATGACTTTTTTTTCTTTTTGGTTCATACCCGGCAATGCTCAGGGGTCTCTCCTGGCTCTGCACTCAGGAATTACTCCTGGCGGTGCTCGGGGGACCATATGGGATGCCGGGATTGAACCCGGGCCTCCACAGGCTGGCCTCGTGCTGGGATGCCGGGGATTGAACCCCGGGCCTCCACAGGCTGGCCTCGTGCAAGGCAAACGCCCTACCCGCTGGGCTATTGCTCCGCCCTTAATGACGAATTGTTGACTTTCACTTTTGTTTAGTATATGTTGAGATTGGTGGGCACTTTCTTAATTTTTAAAAATGTATTATTTTTTGAGGTACCATGCAACAGACCATTACAAAGCTATTCATGATTGGGTTTCAGAGTTTTCCTTCTTTTTTTGCTTTTTGGGTCACACCCGACAATGCTCAGGGGTTACTCCTGGCTCTGCACCCAGGAATCACTCCTGGTGATTCGGTGCTCGGGGGACCATATGGGATGCTGGGGATTGAACCTGGGCTGGCACAGGCCGACCGCTTGCAAGGCAAACGCCCTACCCGCTGGGCTATCGCTCCGGCCCAGAGTTTTCCTTTTTTAAACCACTACTGTGAAGGCTCACATCCGCAGACTTATTTTCCCCTAAAGGTATTCTATTTTTGTTTGTACTTTTATTTTAATATGCATCTAGACTTGGTTTACAATTTGTTTTAGGGTGTTTTCATATATGCGTGAGAGACCTATAATTTTCCTTTTTGTTGTCTAGTATGAATTTTCAAATGAGACTGTCTTTATAAAATGTGTGGGGGCAGTTCGATCTCTTTTCCTCCTCTCTGGAACAGTTTGCATTAATAGGGATTTTCAATTCCTCTCTTGGGAAACCATCAGGGCCTGGCCTGATGTTGTTTGCATGCTGTGGGTTTACATGTAGATTTTTTTACTGGAGAGTTGATTTCTTTTGTTTCAACTCTATCCAAATTACCTAATTTTCCCATTTGGTGAGTGTCCTCCCAAGCAATGATCATAGAGCTGGGGCCGTTCTTGTTCATTCTTGGTGCACGGAGCCTTGTGGTTCAGTGTTGGTGCGGGTGATATGGTTCTGCTCAGGCCCAGCCATATTAGGGTCCTCCAGAACTTCATCCTGCAGTACTGGGAAAGGGGACTCACGCGGTGCTGGGGATTTATCTTACTCGTCTCTGCCTAAGTCTTCTTGAGGCCATTTTGATCGATTATATTTTCCTTGGACATTGTACACTTGGTCTAATTGTTCATTTTGTTTATAGAATTCTTAAAGCTTATTTTGTGTCTCAGTTTTATAAGGTGGTTTCCTGTAAGACTTTTGTCAAAGAGTCAGGTTTTAGATTCATCAGTTCTTTTAAATTTGTTAAACTCTTGTTCAATTTATTTCATCTTACTTTTCTTTGGGGTTCCTTATATCTTGACTTGATTGCTTAGCTCTCAGTTACCACGTTTCTTACTGTCTAATATATGCATATAAGATTCATGATTATTCAGGCCACTAATTAGCGCTCTTAGGGTGTATTTGTTCAGTTACTAATGTACCTAATTGTCCTTACTTCCTGCCCATCTCCCGTCCGCCTGTGGAGACATTATGAGCCATTTCGCAGCTGCCTTGTCTAAGTCCAGGTGCACTCACTCCCTCCTGGTTTCCTTGGTGCATTCATCTTACTAATCCTGGCAGCGGCAAAACAGAGGGAGGCTTGAATTGTCTTTCAGCCTCATAATCACCAACATTCACAAATTATCCTTTTAACATTTACTTATGCACCAGAGGTGCAAAATCTTTCTTCTCTTGCTCCCAAATATCAACAATAGCAATTCCCATCCCAGCTTTAATTTGCATAAGCCTTTCTCTGAGCGCAAATGCTCTTGGTTTCGTCAGCTCAGCCCTGAGGTTTCTGTTCGCTTTTGCTAATAGCAAGGCTGCCCCTTTTGGTGTGAATTGTATTCTCCTTGACAGAAAAGACAAAATCAGATGCGATTTTTTTTTAGGACAGCTGATGTCTCTATGTCCTTTCCATTCCCTTTGCAAGAAAATGAATCAAAACAAAACTGTGTGTGTTCTTGGTCTTGAACTGTTTGGACAAGATCCATTTCATTTGCCTCTTCAGTCTTTTCACGCTGCTCTTTGCTCAGGCTGATAACCTCCTGCTTCCAATCTGAACAGATGCACTTAAACCCGTATTTCATTAAACTGCTCCCTGTGATGCTGCACTGCTGTACCTCTGGACTCTCAAGTCTTTTTATCTCTAAGATGACAGGGGTTGGACCTAGGATCTCTAAGGCCTTCCCCAGCTGAAGAGCTGGCCTATCCCACAGGAAACCTGCCTCCTTGATTGAGCCATTATTATTCTTCACATCCTCGGAGAAGCCTTTGTGCTAAGAGTTCTGTTTCAAAGCTAGAAAGAAGAAAAGGGTTGAAAGGAGACATCCTGCCAGTAAAACTTAATTTCTTTTTCTTAAAACGGATAGGGATACTTGAGGTGGAGCTTCTGAGTGGGCGTGGGAAGTTCTGGAAGGGAAATAAAAGTAGATCCATATGCTCAGAGATCATGGCTTTCTTCATCTGACAGGTAACCTGGATGGTCAGTCCTCAGGCCCTGAGCCAGTGTTTGATCTGTGACTACCAGAAAAAATGAAGATTAAACTATCTTTCCTTTCCAGTTCAAAGGCCACATAGAAGGGTGAAACTAAAATATGCAAAACACATGTAAACCAGCAGGCCCTATTCAAACTCTAATTACCATAGAGATTCCATTCTCCATTCTTCGACAAAGGGAGAATGATAAGACACATCAATTCTGTGCAACTTGATCTTGTGCTATAAAAATTAAAAGTTTTTCGGTATTCTATCTGTAACAGAGCCATAGAACATTTTTTTTCTTGCTCTAATGTAAGTAAGCCTTGCTCTAATGTAAGTAAGTTGTAATTGTTTTTTGTTAGGGCTCCCCCTTTGAACTGGAATTTTTGCTTGTTATCTCCTCAGTTTCCAACATTTCACAAATGGGAATTCAAGCACAGATCATTGTCATAAGGGAGTCACGGATGAGTGAAGTGGATGATTGTTCAAGGCAAAAGATTGGTCTTTTGGGGCCGGAGCGATAGCCCAGCGGGTAGGGTGTTTGCCTTGCACGCGGCCGCCCATGCTGGCCTGGGTTCGATCCCGGCATCCCATATGGTCCCCGAGCACTGCCAGGAGTGATTCCTGAGTGCAGAGCCAGGGGAAACCCCTGAGCATTGCCGGGTGTGACCCAAAAAGAAAAAAAAAAGATTAGTCTTTTTTCTTAAATATTGCATATGCCTCAGCAAGCCAAGTTACTCCTGAGGCAACTTGAAACTTGGCAATTCCAAATTACAGAAAGTCACTTTCCCACCACTTCCCAGAACTAGACATCCAGACCAGATAGCTTAGGCCCAGGAGAATTTACCCTTGAGCTAATAGCATTCTAAGTGCCCTTTCTTTTTTCTTTTTGCTTTGCTTTTTTGGGTCACACCCAGTGATGCTCAGGGTTTCTCCTGGCTCTACACTCAGGAATTACTCCTGGCGGTGCTCAGGGGACCGTATGGGATGCCAGGGATCGAACCTGGGCTGGCATGGGCCGGCAAGGCAAGGCAAGCGCCCTACCGCTGGACTATCGCTCCAGCCCCAGTAAGTGCCCTTTCTTAAAAGTGCACAACCTGGGGCCGGAGCAATAGCACAGCGTGTAGGGTGTTTGCCTTGCATGCGTCCCACCTGGGTTCGGTTTCCGGCATCCCATATGGTCTCCTGAGCCCTGCCAGGAGGAATTCCTGAGTGCAGTGCCAGGAGTAACCCCTGAGTATTGCTGGGCGTGACCCAAAAAAGGAAAAAATGTGCACAACCTAACTTGTGCAATATATTGAGTAAATGCAGAAAATCATGTTTCTTTGGTGGTGCAGGAAAGTGGAATTCTCAGAGCCCCTTCTGTCAGTAACCAGCCAACTGGGCTGAATGGTTTAATGCAAGACTCGCAATGGGTACAGCCCAGGCTCAGCAGTACTAGAGGCCACTAGGGCACACTTTGCTGTGTTCAAGGGGCCATGCAGTGCCAGGGATAAAACTCAAGTCCGGGGCCGGAGCTATAGCCCAGCAGGTAGGGTGCTTGCCTTGCACCTGGCCGGCCCCATTCCAGCCTGGGTTCGATCCCCGGCATCCCATATGGTCCCCCCGAGTACTGCCAGGAGTAATTCCTGAGTGCAGAGCCAGGAGTAACCTCTGAGCATCGCCGGGTGTGACCCAAAAAGCAAAAAAAAAAAAAAAAAAAAACTCAAGTCCTTGAACACTCCAGAAATGCTGCCCTGACCCCAATAAGCATGTTTAAGCTTACTGAGACTTTTAAGACTTCACTTAAAGAGAAATACTTGAGCAAAAGAGATGGTTCAGCGGGCTTGAGTGCATGCAAGAAGCCCAGCTTGATTCTGGATACCACGTGGTTCCCCCAAAGCATGGCCAGGAATAGTACATGGGCACAAGACAAGGAGGGAGCACCACTCCCACACCACCAGATGTGGCCCAGAGAGATGCTTAACTCGGTCACTAACTCGGCGACAGTTTCCTCAGAGCTTCTCATCTGAGACACAGACTTCCGGCTGCTTGCCAGGACACTTGGCCCTGGACACTTGTTGGAAATTGGTCTCCTCATCACCTTTCTCGGATCTGGTATCTGAATTGTGCTCCCTGGAACCGTGCTCCCTTCAGCCAGCCTAGAAGCCTCCGTTAAGACAGCTCTTCTCCATCCACGCTCACTTCTCCTATCCCTCGTCCCTTCCAGATTAGGGCTGGATCACTACAAGAGTCTTCCTGCTGTGTTTCTAAACAGATTTTATGCTTACAGTCCCTGGTTTTGTTATATACCCTCCAGGCCAGTGCAGAACTGATTACCTGCCCAGAATATAGGTCCATACTTACCACTTCTTGGTTTGGTTCCCATCACCTCCGTGTCAGTCCTCTTGTGTGGAACTCGCAGCTTTTTACCATGGGGCCTTGTGTTGTAAGTTGGGGAATACTCATTCAAGTCAAGCTTTCCCTCATCATCTAAAAACAGAACGTTCCTTTTGGTATGATTTAGATGATTGCCTTGGGGTTGGGATCTGAGAATCTGTGACCACTGATCGTGACTTTTTTTTTTGTTTGTTTTTTGGCTCTTTGGGTCACACCCGGCAAAGTTCAGGGGTAATTCCTGGCTCTGCACGCAGGAATTACTCCTGGCAGTGCTAGGGGGATCATATGGGATGCCGGGATCGAACCTGGGCCTTGAGTGCATGCAAGAAGCTGCATGTATGGCAAACTACCTGCCCGCTGTACTATCGATCTAGCCCCCAATTTTTACGAAAAAAAATATTTGAATATTTCCAGACCCCCAAGTGGTCTATCAAATTTTTTTTTTCCTTTTTTTGTCACAATGCTCAGGAGTTACTCCTGGCTCTTCGCTCAGGAATTACTCCTGGTGGTGCTTGGGGACCATATGGGATACCGGGGATCGAACCTGGGTCGGCTGGATTGTAGCAATAAACATCTACTTTCTCACCTAACAGGAAGTCCAGACTAGGATCCAGGACTGGTTTATCGAGCTGGCATTTCCCCCAATTCTGTCCGTTGTCGTCAGCACACTGACTCATGTACTCACTGCAGGTGGCTGTCGTGCCCCCCCCACCATGTCCACCCTCACATATCCCTGCAGAAATGGAATGGAGTCTCCCTCCAACTCCCCATCACCCCAGCAAACCTGCTCATGAGGACTTATTCAGTTAGAGGTTCTTTCTGTTAGGTTTACATCTAGGGTTTCATCCATCACCTCAGAATCCTATTCACTGGGATTAGCATTTTTAACTCAACCTGTTTCATTTATCCATTACCATATTCTTGCAGTACCACTCTCTGCCTATAGGGGCATTCAACTTTTCACAGCCTTCAGACCCAGCTGCCATTAGACACCAGCCCCTATTATTCTCTATAGGCTTTGTGTTTATGGTACATTCCTCACTCTTGTTTCCTTCTGGCCTTGTAGTGGTTGCCCATGTTACCTAGTAGATGGAAAGTGTCCTGTTTCAGCCTCTCTTGTCTTTCCCCTGGCCCTTATTGGAGCACCTGTGTCCAGCAAACAGCAGTTATTAAGTTGGCTGTTCTTTAACCTGACTTTGGTTTGCTTTGCAGGTCCGAACTGTCAGCATCGTGTCTCAGGATGGTGAGCAGAATGGTCTTATGGGGAGAGTGGATGAAGGTGTAGATGAATTTTTCACCAAGAAGGTGACCAAAATGGATTCCAAGTGAGTTAAAAGGTTTTGGGTTTGTTCCCTATTGTTTAATTCACATTTAAATTACTAACAGTTAAATTCAATTTGGTATACTTGGACTCCCTTACTATGTGCTTTTTTTTGTCTTAACGTGCTATGAAGCTATTCTGGACATTTGCAAACGCATTCTCCCTACCAGCAAATGGTACTGTCAACCAGGGACTTGTCACAAATATCAATTCTCCAACCGCTACCCCAGACCACCGAGTAGATACTCAGCCAGTGGGGCCCAGCAACCTACGGCATAATAAGCTTCTCGGCGTGCTCAAGTTAGAAAGTGGTTATGCTAAATCAGACCACACGATGTACCCCGTAAGCTCCTTTCTTTAGGGTTTGATCATATTTACTTGGATTTGTCTATTCTAGGGCAGCAAGAACTGGCTGGAGGAAACGCCTCATTTTCAAATCCTCCTTTAACACTGTTATTTATTTTTTTAACTGGATCATCATGAATTTTACAGAGTTACAAAGTTATTCACTGTTAAGTTTCAGGCGTACAGTGTCCCATTACCAATCCCTTCACCAGCGCCCACTTCCCTCCACCAGTACTGCCCAGCCAGCCTGCTTCTGTTGTCACCTGCCACCATTATGCGAAGTGTCTTATTGATATATCTGGAGCCCTACCTCATTACTAAGCGGCACAACTTCAGTGCTGTCAAAAAGAAACAGAGCAGCGAACGGCTTTCCAAGCTAGTCTCCAAGATGTTCTGCTTACATTTTCTTCCTGAGATGTTAGTTCCTTAGAAGACAATTTTATGGTACTTTTGTGAATAGTTTTCTACCTTAAAGTAGTCCAGTCTTCAAGCATGCTTTGTGTTAGTTAATCCCCAAGCAAACACAGATTCTTCCCAAAACACTCTTAATGTGGACTTGAGATTGTGAAGTAGCCTTCACTTTGAAATAATAAATCTAGGATTGAATTTAAACCACACTGATAAGCTCTGGGGGTAGAGGGGCGTGGCTGGGTAAGGGTGGAGTCGAAGCCCGTCGTTCTCTAGATTAATGTGCCTTATCTTGCCTCACCAGAATGGCTGGGTGAAAGGAAGTTACATTTCTCTATCCAGAAATAAGTTCTCTTTATAACTTATGGAGGCCATAAGACGTAGCACACAATTATTTGTCTTCTTTGACACTGGCCTTGATTGAAGCTTGGCATATAAACTTGGAAAAATTCATTTTTTATGTATCTTTAAGTAACCAACCTAAGCGTCATTTATTCTTTGAAATGCTCTCACACCTGCTAAACAGCACTGCTCACTCCCCGCCTCAGCCCCCAATCCCCCACTGTCCAATTAATTGCTTTCTTGACTGCTGACTCAGTGTTTTATCTTCTTTCCATCCTTGATACACACATCTGTTAGGGTACACTTAATCACTCGGGAGTTTTTTGTTTTTGTTTTTCTCAGTGCTAAAAAAATCGCATCACTGTATTCTCCATCTCAGATAACCAGGCGATACCAACCTATATAGAGCAAAGTGAAAAAAAATCCCTTTTAGTTCTTGGCTAATTTTTTTTTTTACTTTTAATTTCACTGTCTGACACAGCCTGTAATTTATAGTCTACCCTCAATCACTATTGGTTGAGTGAATCTAGACAACTCCGATATCTGTATGTTATATCTAGACATTTGACCCAGAGCTGGTTATATTGCCATCTGATTTTTCATAGTCTTTCTGCTTGCACTGAAGGCTTACCCCTAGCTCTGCACTCAAGAATCACTCCTGGCAGGCTCCAGGGACCATTTAGGATGCTGGGCATTGAACTTCGGTCGACTGTGTGCAAGGCAAGTGCCCTACTACCCACTGTGCTATGGCTCCAGCCCCTGGAGTCTCCTCCTTGATTGGCGCTGATTGAAAGTTGAGCAGATAAGGAATAAAATGCACTTCCAGTGTTCTAGGATGCAAGTAGAACCAATAATGGTTCTTTAAATAATGATGAGCTTTCATCAAATAATGATGAGCTCTACCAGAAACTATGGTTTGTTTTCATTTCACTTATACCATTACTTTAAGATAGATTATTGTCAGGGCTGGAGAGATAGTATAGTGGAAAGGACATTTACCTTGCACGTGACCCACAGAGGTTTGATTCCTAGAAGACACTAGATATGGTCCCCAAGCCTACTGGGAGTGATCCCTGAGTACAGAGCTACTAGTAAGTACCGTATCAGGGGTGTGGTACCAAAACAAATGAGGGAAAAAAAAGCCCACTTGGCGACGTGTCAGCAGGTTGGATGCTGGCGGAGTCAAGTCCCCAAAGCGTGAGTCTGCAGGTGCACAGGAAGTTTCTCAAGGAAATGGTGGGGGAGGGTTGCAGACCTGTGGCGCTAGAGCATGCAGATGACTCCTTCCTGACTTGTCTCCTGAGGCACATGCTGTCTCCTCTCCAACCCAGAACAAAGACAGGGGGCCGGAGCGATAGCCCAGCGGGTAGGGCATTTGCCTTGCACGCAGCCGGCCTGTCCCGGCCCGGGTTCGATCCCCGGCATCCCATATGGTCCCCTGAGTACTGCCAGGAGTAATTCCTGAGTTCAAAGTCAGGAGTAACCCTGAGCATTGCCGGGTGTGACCCAAAAAGCAAAAAAAAAAAAAACAGGACCAATGAGGAACACTGGCCTTACTGTCTGGCCTTTTTAAATCTTATTTTAAAAAAGTTTTGTAGAGTTGGGGGATTGGATTGGATTACTCCAGAAAGTGCTCAGAGACTAATCCAGGCTCTGTGCTCAGGCGTGACCCGCGGTGCTCAGGGGACCCTGTGTAGTGCTGGGAAGTCTCACTGGGTGGCCACATGCCAGGCAAGCACCTTTTCCCTTGTTCTGTCTCTGCCTTCTGTGAGGCTTTTGAAAAATAAGTGAATTAAAAGTCCTTTGTTTCTTATCCTCCTCCTTATTCTCCAGAAGAGATTCACTCATATTCCTTTAGCTTTAGTATGTTTTTAAATTTTGTTTCCATCTTGCTTAATAACTGTTTTTTGTTGCTATCTCATGTTTTTCAGTTCTAGATGGTAACTCTAACTATTGACGCCTGGAGGATGATAATTCGGTTCCTGTAAATTCCGAATCTGCTACCTACCAAGGACACACACATACTTTCCTCTCTGCAGCTTCTATATAGGCCTAATTGCAGTTAGATCAATATTCAGTGTTCATTTTCACCTAATAAATGTCCACAACTGGATTGCACAGTATACTGTGATTACATTCCCCACCCAGTAACAGCATTCTGGTTTTTGTTTCTAGAGTCAGTAACTGCCCCCCATTTGTCTTGGCTTATTCTTTATTCCTGTCACTAACTGAACCTGTAAATCTCCAGTGAAGGTGAAAATTTCTGTTTCCTCAAACATTCATGATACTCTGAATCAAACTAACTCCTGAGTTGGTCCCTAGGGAAACCGTGTGTGAGATTATCACCCTGTGTGTGGGTATTGTGTGTGTGTGTTTTTAACAGTTTCTGTGTATTTATTTTTTGGTGAAGCAAGAGAGTTTTCATTGAAACACTTAGAAAGATGTGAGGGGAGAGAAAGCAAGGAGTGTGTGTTCGTGAGAGAACACAGGTTTCTCCAAAGTGGAAATAGGCAGAAATACAGAGACACGCGAGCGGGATGACAGTGTTCAGGGGAGAACACGGGCTCCAAGAGCAAGCCCAGCGTGCTCGCTTCTGCCATTACCGCTTCCTCCGGTATTTGCTTTCCATGAGCACATTGGTTCTCTTTCGTGTGGGGATATGGGAATGGAGACTCCAATGAGCTCCTTAGAATCCTGAATTGAGTTCACTGAACTGTGGGCTTTGGGGTCTCAGGGGACCTTGATCCTTGTCAGGGGTTGACAGCATCTTCCTGAATGTTAGACCTTCAGGTGTTTTCCTTTGGGCTTATAGATGGGAGACGTGGATCTTCTGCCTGGAGGGAGGCTGGGGTGAGGTCCAGAGTGAGGGGACGGCCAGATGTCAGTCTTCCTGGGCCTCCTGTTCTCGGGACTGTTCTCCCTTTCATCAGCTGCCACGCATCACTGCTCCTTGGTTTCCGCTTCTCCTAGGGGGCAGACGGAACAGCCTTGGGTTCTGTGGATTTGGCAAGAAGACCCAATAGCCTTGTGGGTGGTCTTCTCTTCCTAAGCATCCTTCCTTTCCTTCTCTTTTTAGAGCTGCTGCCCAGCCCTCTTTGGGGAGCCAGGGTATATCTCTTCTCTCTGGGTCTCCCCTTTGAAGCCTTTAGGGTTTTGCTTCCTCATAGCCAGGAAAGCCATTTTCACTTGTATTAATTTGTCTTCCAAACCTTGTTACGTTTTTCTCCCCTATGGGGCTTCTGCCTTGATGATCGCTTTTAATCTCTTGCTGTGATTCTAATGGGGGCTCAGGGGAGGTCAAAGGTATTCAATCTGCCTTCCTTAAAGGAAAGGCAATGATGTTGCTTCTCTCACAGCCTGTGTGTTCACACTTGCTCCCCATCCATTTCCCAGGGCTAGAATATTCTCGGCTGGAATATTCTCTCGTTTTGATAAGCTCAAGTTTACTGTCTGTTGCCTCTCCCTCCAGCCCGTGGCGTCTCAGCAGGGATCCAAATATTTATTTGCATTGAGCACCTTTTTTGGGGTTTCTAGGATTGCTGAGAGGAGGTGGGGGGTCAGGAATAATCTTTCTAGCGCCCACTGCAGCAAATAAGGATGCCACCCATGCATCTCTCTCTGTTTTAGTGCAGCCAACTTCGTGATAATTTTTTTTCATGGGTCCATTCTTGGCTCTGTGCTCAGGGGTGACCTCTAGCCATGCCAGAGATCTCACTGGAGTCATCAGCACACAGGCATGCACGCTGCCTTCCCAGTTGTTGGAATCTCTTCCATGTGGAGGCACTTGATTAGAGATTTAACACGGCAGACAACCCTCTCCTCTGCGTTCAGTCCTACCACTGACTTTCCACTCCTCTCTCTCCCCACCCATGGATGACATATCGTCCATTCCTCCATGGTTCCTAAGTGCCTTAGAGCCACTTCTTAGCATCTTCTGAAGGCTCAGTTCCTTATTTCCCTTTGCCTGAGTCCTGATGGCCCCTGAACTACAGCACAACCAACGGGGTTTGCTCTCTTGAATCCCAGGAGATCATCTGCAAAAAGCTGAGTCCCATGAACTGGGAGAAGGGGAGATGAGAAGAAAAAGCGGGATTCTCGGAAGAGCGGCTTCCTCAATTTGATCAAGTCCCGGTCCAAGACCGAGCGGCCCCGACGGTCCTGATGACTGAAGAACCCTCGCCCCCCAAAGGGGTGGTCAGAAGCCCCGCCACGGACACACCGCGGAAGGAGGCTAAGCCCTCCGAGCACAATGGCAGTTCCGAGAGGCTAGAGGAGATAAAAACCCCCGACTCCCTGGACGACAGTCTTGGAGAAGAGGGGGAAAGGTGGAACGGAGTGACAGCAAGAGCAGCCCCCAGGGCGGGCGGCGGTACGGGGTCCAGATGATGGGCAGTGGACTGCTAGCAGAGATGAAAGCCAAGCAGGAGAGGCGGGCTGCCTGTGCCCAGAAGGTAAGGTGCTAGACCAGGTGTCTCTTGCGTTCTGGGGAGGGAGGAACCAGAGGAGGGGGCAGTGGAAGGAGGGAGAGGAGAGAGAGGGAGGAGAGAAAGAGAGAGCCTGTTGTCAAGTAAAACTCCCCAAACCCGAAGATTTATTTCTAGACACAGACCAGGATAGGGATAGATATGTTGATCTTTCGCCCCTCTCCCCGCCCCCAAAGGGCCACACTCCTCCAGAGAACCGGTCAGGATAGAGTAAGGGATTTCCATTTTCCTTGACCTGGAAGTCTGGGACAGACGTCCCAGGGACCGCTTGTCTGGGGGAAAGATTGTGTCTTTTAAAACCTAAGGGTCACTAGAGATCAGAGACCAACAGGCAAAGGCAAATAAGATTACTGAAACAATTCTAATGGCATGAGGCTAAAACCTTAATTTCCATTATTTTAATCATTTGTTTTCTTTCCAGACCTAAATGCCTCGCCAGAGTCTAGATTGGAAGGTCAAAAGAAAGTTGGGCGTCGTCTGTTAGAATTAATTGAACGTGTGACCTCTGAGATTCTTTTTTTGGGTCACACCTGACAATGCTCAGGGGTTACTCCTAGTGGTGCTGCAGGGGGACGGGACGACCATATGGGACGCTGGGGATCACACCTGGTCGGCCACGCACAAGGCAAACGCCCTACCTATTGCTCTGGCACCACTATTCTTTACCCATTTGTGTTTAAGAAAAACTCATGCTTAAAAATTGCTGAGTTGCCCCAGACCGACTAAGAACGTTAGTTAGCTTTTCGCCTCTTTTTAAAATAGAAGCTTGGTTTCCCGAGCTGCTTGTAGGCTGGTGTCACGGGGTTGATCATGAAGCCCGGTTCCCATGTCTAACCCAGCCCTTGGTGTCTTTCAGCATCTTGGGCTTCCGGGGTGTTTTAAATACTGTGATCCCAAAAGAAAGGGATTGTTTATCTGCTTTAGTCGAAGAAGCAAAGTAAAAGATTTACCCCTAGAGACCTCTGTTTCACATCCTAAATAACCATTAATTTTTTTTTCATTCCATCCTGCAGCCGACCTGATTTTTCAACTTCCTTTATGACACATAGCTCTTCACTAACAGTGAAGCAGTTCCAGCTAGCAGGACGAATTCCTCGCAGCTAACTCTTTAATCCTTAGGGAAGAATTTGAATGGGTTCATACCCGCTTTTTGTGCTAATTCACCAAGTGAGACTGGATGTTTCCTCCACAAGTCAGAATTTTGACAGCATACAGTAACCACATCCTGAGTGAGTGAGGTGCCCAAGGAAATGTTTTAAACTTTAATCAGTTTTATAGAATTTCTTTACAACACTGAGCATCCAATTTTCTCTAATGAGCTGTTTATCTTATCACTGTTTCCACTGGTGAACCTTTTGGTAGAAAGATGAAAAGTGCTAGAGGGTTTTTTCCTTGTGCTTTAGATTTGATATATAAATTGACTCTAAGGAACAAAATTCTAATGGTTTACTTATTATAATTTGTTCAAGGCCCATACAGTTATCTGTTAGCGCCATCTAGTGATGATGTAAAATAATAGCGCTAATATAAATCTTAAGCATTCAAAATTTAGCCATTTGACTAGTACTCGACAGAACAATAAACTAATCAGAAAAGGTTTCACATATTTCACCCAGATTCCCATGCCTGCATTCTTTATCAAGTTAGCAACGTAAGACTCATTAATAGTTAATATACTGAAAAAATAAGAAAACCTTTGCATATTCACTCAAGTCCCTTCACACAATTCATTTCTAATACATGAATTAAAAGGGAAATAGCTGAAAACGAGGGTATGGCAGTATTTGGTAACAGAAGAGAGAAGCAGGTTTCCAGTGTGTGACTTTTCTCCTGGGTCTCAGTTACTATTTTATTCTTGGTCAGCATAGCTGTCATTTGTGAGGGCTAATAATCTCCCAGAAATTGGCAGAAGAGAAAGAAAAACAACTCTGAGGATTGCGTTTTATTTATTTTTTATTAAATTTTTAGGATTATGTTTTAAATGCAGGCCAGTGCTCAGGGTGCAAAATTCAAAGAGACATTCATTCAGAGGTGCTGGCCCTGCATGTCAGTGAGCCTGAAACGAAGTGTCTCTTTAAGTCTTGTTCAACACACACCTTTTCTGTCCTTTAATTGTCCCACATTACTGATACTTTTTTTTTTTTTGTGGGTCACACCCGGCAATGCTCAGGGGTTACTCCTAACCTGCACTCAGGAATTACCTCTGTCAGTAATTCCTAGGACCATCTAGGATGCCGGAGATTGAGCCCAGGTTGGCCACGTGCAAAGCAAACGCCCTACCCACTGTACTGTCGCTCCAGCCCCCCACATTACTGATTTTATCTGAGCCTGGATACTTACATCTGTGGTAGAAGAGGTACTATACTTTGTTTTGCTTTGGGGGCCACATCTGCTGGTACTCAAGGTTTACGCCTGGCTGATTTCGGGTTATTTGTGGCCATGCTCAGGGAACCATATAGGATGCTGGGATCAAGCCCCGGGTGGCTGTGTATAAGGCAGGCGCCCTCCCCACTGTATTCTCTTCGACCCCCTGGCACTATACTTTTGTGGACTGTTCAACACAGCTTTTGGAGTTCTGATGCCATACAGCCTTGTCTGTGGGGAGCCTTCCAGGAACCTACACCCTTTGGGTAAGGCCAGAATGGAATTTGTACCCACAGACTGGCCCAGGGCAAACAAGAGCTCAGTCAACAGTCACTGATCGCTGAGGAGTTCGAAACCCTTATTTGCTGCCGTGTTTCATCTTTGTTCTTTTTCTTCCACATTAAATCAATCTTTGTTGAGGGATTATTGATTTTTTTTTTTCATTTTAGAAGCTTGGGAATGATGCCATATCCCAGGATCCTTCTAGCCAGGCCCTGAGCTCGGATCGGTCAGATGGAGGTGGGGCAGGTAAGTCAGGTCACTGTTATCCGTAGTGAAAGCACGTGCCCTCGCTCCAGGAGTCCTGGTGATCGGCAGCTTCAGAGACAAGGATGAGTCCCGAACACACTTGGTGTCCACCTGAGAGACCATGTGCCTTCATCCATGAGAGTGTCCCGCAGAGGACAGACAGTGCCCGGCCAGGCCCTTTGTAATTTCCCAAAAGGAAGAAGCTTGATGGAGCTACTTCCAAGCTGTGCATGGAGATACAAACAGCAGAGGGTGTTTGGAAGACTGAGTGTGTTCTTGGGGCCTGGCTGGGGGGTTGGGGGACAGGGGGAGTACCCACAGGGGTTGAGCACACACCTTGCATGCATGAAATCCAAAGTCTGATCTCCAGCTCTGCCTGTCTCCCTCACAGCCTGCTGACCCCGAGCACCTCTGGAGAGGCCCCTGTTTAAGCAGCCATAACAACAGTCAGCCATAGTTCATAGTATAGGAAAGTTTAATGTTTCCATTGGCTGTTGAATAGAATGCTTTTTCCTTTCAGCTTAAATATCTGTGACTAGCTGAACCTCGCAGGCAAACTCTTTTTTTTCCTTTTTTCTTTTTTTGTCATACCCGACAATGCTCAGGGGTCACTCCTGGCTCTGCATTCAGGAATTACTCCTAGAGGTGCTCGGGGACCATATGGGATGCTGGGGTTCAAACCCCAGTTGGCCATGTGCAAGGCAAACGCCCTACCCGCTGTGCTGTCGCTCGGCCCCTCAGGCAGACTTTTGACCTCTAAGACTGAGTTTTATCTTTGATGGCAGCTGGAGGGTCCCTTGTCCCTCCCATATACCGGAATCCTCAGATTGAAGACCTGAAGCTTTGATACCTTCAGGCAGGAAGAAGGGGAAGAGAAATTATATTACTTGGCTTGTTGTGGCCTGAGGCCACAATAGTGGTCCATTGTTGTAGCCAGAGAGGGAGGGCGATGGACAGGGCCTCAGATGGCATTGCTGAGCCAGGCTCAGGAAACACGCGGGTTCTGGCCATTGGCATTGCCGTCCTCAGCCAGGGCCTATAGCCAGGACCCTGGTGGATGGATCATTGTCCAGGACTGAGGCGCCTCGAGTCCGTTCCACATGTACTTTGTAACTGCAGGAAAGATCAGGTAGTTTAGCCCCTACTAGATGTGCCTGCACGTGGCTCAGTGTGACGCTTGGAAAGGTTGCCTGTGTTCAGAAGAGCACCATCGAGTTTTTTTGCTTTTCTGCAAGAGATGTAATTTTTTTTTTTGTATTTTTGGGTCACACCCAGCAATGCTTAAGGGCTACTCCTGCCTCTGCACTCAGGAATTACCCCTGGCGGTGCTTGGGGGACCATGTGGGATGCTGGGGATTGAACCTGAGTCAGTCGCATGCAAGGCAGACGCCTTCTTTGCTATACTTTTGCTCTGGCCCGAGAGTTGTAATCTTCTACAGGCATATTCAGATCAGTGGCTGCCACGAGGGAAGGGGGTGGGTAAATCCATTTCAGAGAGCAAGTATATGAAGGATAGAACTGGATTTTAAGTGACAATGTGGAATTTAAAAAAGGTAAATTGGGGGCCAGAGCGATAGCCCAGCGGGAGGGTGTTTGCCTTGCATGTGACCCGGCCTGTGCTGGCCGGGGTTCTATCCCGGCATCCCATATGATCCCCCCGCGCACCGCCAGGAGTGATTCCTGAGTGCAGAGCCAGGAGTAACCCCTGAGCATTGCCGGGTGTGACCCAAAAAGCAAAAAATAAATAAATAAATAAGAATAAAAATAAAAAGGTAAATTTCAGTGATGCACAGCTGAAATTTATATATAAAATGAATCAAAATTATTTAATAGATATTTTTGGTTTGGGGGCCACACCTGACCATGCTCAAGGATTGCTCCTAATGGGCTCTGAGCACCATATGGGGTGCCGGGATTAAAACCCGGTCAGACGCATGCAAGGCAAGTGTCTTACCTACTTAACACCCCCATTTGGCTGACCCCAAATTAAACTTTTTTTTTCTTCTTTTGGGTCACACCCGGTGATGCTCAGGGGTTACTCCTGGCTCTGCACTCAGGAATTACTCCTGGCAGTGCTCGGGAACCATATGGGATGTCGGGGATCAAACCCGGGCCGGCATAGGCTGACTGCGTGCAAGGCAAACGCCCTAACCGCTGGGCCATCGCTCCGCCCCTAACTTTTATGTTTGTAATAAGGCCTTTTCCAGGGGCTGGGGGTGGCATTGGTTGAACCACACCGTGGTGGTGCTCAGTGACTACCATGTTTCTGGAGACCACGTGGTGTCAGGAATCAAGCCTGGGCCTCCTGGCGTAAAGCATGTGCTCAGCCTCTCTGCGCCTTTTAGGAGGCTGTGATACTTTGAGACTTGGCTTGTTTTCAGTGGTGAAAGCAGTGCCATGTGGTGGTAGCAGTTGGCACCAGCTTCTCCTTGCTCCCAGGGATGCTTTGCCTTCGCCTGTGATTCTGAGTGTGCTCTTTGTCCCTCCTTATCCCAGTCCCAAAACTGCACCCCGGGGTTCCAGAGAACCGCCCGGTTTGGGGACACCGGAGAAGAATGCCAAAGCTGAGCCCAAAGTGGAGGCGGGCTATCGGTCTCGGAGCTCCTCTGGCACCCGACCAGCCCCAAGCCCCTGCTGCAGTCCCCCAAGCCCAGCCTGGCAGCGCGCCCACCATCCCGCAGAAACCGAGGACCGCCTCACGACCAGGTACGCCTGCTGGGAGGGAGGGTCAGCACCAAGCGAGGGGCAGGGACCCAGCAGAGGGCTAGTGGGCAGCAGGTGAATGTGGACATGAAGGTCTGTAGCAGGAAATGCTAGGGATGCCGCCACGATGACAGAGGCTGAGGGAGTTCTGAGTGTGCTGTGGCACAAACTCCAGAAGACCTTGCTTTAGGGGCCATGGTGATAGTACAGCTGGGAGGGTGTTTGCCTTGACACTGCTGACACAGGTTCGATCCCGGCACCCCATAGTTACGGTCCCCCGAAAGCACCACCAGGAGTAATTCCTGAGTGCAGAGCCAGGAGAAAGCCCTGAATCTTCGGGTGTAGCCCCGAAAAGCAGAAAAAAACCTTGCCTTAAGGGCTGCAAGGCAGAAAGAGACAAGGCAGTCAGTTGTGTGTGTTGTGAGTGTTGGGTTGTCTGATCCACATCCAGTGTGTGTTTTGCTTTCTGAATCTCCAGGATGTTCAGATCTTCCCTGAAACCCTGACATCAGGGTAAGGCCCACAGGTATGGGGAGCTGAGGGTCCCATGTCTGTGCCCCACACCCCCTGAAGAGTATGGGCTAGGGACGGGGCCCGGCAGCCTGGCTGTTACTATCGTGGCATCAGCACCCAGCCGTGCCCACCAGGCGCATGTTACCTTCTGATTTGGGGCTCAGATTGTCCGATTGGGCAGTTGTGACGGAGGCCATTTGGCCTACGGAGCCATTTCCTCTGACCCTTTCTCCAGAAGAGCTTTGCTAATTTATGAAAAGGAACAAGGAGCCATAGATAAAGCAGAGTTTGGGCTGTCCTGCTCGGGCTCACAGCCTCTCGCTGCAGGCCTTCACGTTGCTTTCATTCAGCTATTGGTGGTAATAGTTGGCAGACACGTTCCTGTAAAACTTTAGATTACAGGATCCCAAACTTAGTGGGCTACTACCCCTTTTCAGGGGTGGAGAAAAAGCCTAAAGTGTTTGTGAAATTTACTTTCTTAAAGAAAAAAACAGCAAGTGTGGAACTATGCCCCCACCCGCAACAATTCCACGGAGGTTCCTTCTCCCATTCCACCACCCACCCCCACCCCGTCATCCAGGGGCACGAGGGGTGACAGTGTCACCCACTTGGGAAATACTGCTTTAGGCAAATGAGGTGGAGATCCGTCACCTCATTGCACTCGGCACGTCACCCACACAATCTCTGCGTCCCTAACTCTCTGCCGGCACTGTGGGAGGCGACTCAAGTGAAGGGCACAGGCCAGGCCTGTGCACGGGCCTGAGTTTGACCCCCAGCACTGGGTGCCCTGAGCTTTACCAGAGAGGGTCCGCCAGGAGTAATTCCTGAGTGCAGAGCCAGGAGTAACCCCTGAGTATCGCTGGGCGCCACCCAAAAAGCCAAAAAAAAAAATGAGGGTTTGTGTGTGTGTGTGTGTGTGTGTGTGTGTGTGTGTGTGTGTGTGGTATGTACTGAACACTAGCTTCACACTTAGACACGTGCGCAGATGCCACAGTGACAGATAGCTTGCTGGTAATGGAGCACCGAAAGGGACCCAGCTCAGGGAACCCTTTCCCGCAAGCCGAGCTGCACAGGCACTGGCCGCAGTCTACAGTGAACTCAAGTCCTTTCTGGCTGTAAAAGTCCACAATTGTTAGTGGCCTCAGTGTGTGTCTGCGTGCTCCTGCTTTCACATTCATTTATAGATGCTGTTGGTGCCGAATTGGCTGGCTTTGATCACAGGGAATGGCGAGGGATTATAAATAGCCCACATTTGGGGCTGGAGTGAGCACAGCGGGTAGGGCGTTTGCCTGGCACTCAGCCGAACCTGTTCCAGATGCAGCCGACCTGGGTTCGATCCCCAGCATCCCATATGGTCCCCAAGCACCGCCAGGGAGTAATTCCTGAGTGAAGGGCCAGGAGTAACTCCCTGTGCGCCGCTGGGTGTGACCCAAAAAAGAAAAAAAAATAGCCCACATTTAAATCCAGCAGCCTTTGTGCCTGAGGCAGGAAAACGTTTCATTCACCAACAGTCTCATTTTTTTTCTTTAAAAATTTCTTATTATTATACCACTGTGATATATACAGCTACAAAGATATTCATGTTTGGGTTTCAGTCATAGTGTTCCGGCACCCATCCATCCTCCACCAGTGCCCATTTCCCACAACCAGTGTCCCCTGATTTCCTCCCTCCCCCAGTCTGCTCTATGGCAGGCACTCTGCCCTCTTCTCTCTCTCCCTCTCTCTCTCTCTCTCTCTCTCTCCCTCTCTCCCTCTCTTCCTCTCTCCCTTTCTCTCCCTCTCTCTCTGTCTCTCTCTCCCCCCCTTCGCTACACATTGTGACTTGCAATACATCTATTTAGAGGTTATCATGTATATCCCTTTGCCTACAGTCTCATTTTCAGACAACTCATTGAGATGTTTTATTTGGGGGGCAGAGTCACACCTGAGAATTTAGCACTGGGGACTGGTTAGAATTTGATCACTGTTTTCACGTCTTTATTCTCTCTGTTGTATGTGAATGTTGTTTCACTCAATAGAAACATGAGACGTATTTTTGGCCAGAAAAAATATTATGCTGCTGTTTAAAGGTTCCAGTCATTTTTTGAGGGCTTTGGTTTGGGGTCAACAGCAGCTGTGTTCAGGGACTGCTCCTGGCTCTGTGCTCAGGAGTGCCCCCTGTTGGTACTCTGGGGTTTCATATGTGGTGCTCTTGGGGGCCGATTGCAGTCAAGCCCCTCAACCGTGTACTGTCTCTTGATCTTTCAAGGTGCTTTTGTTTTTGGACTACAGCTTATGTGAAAGTTTGATTCATGGTTTGTTTCTGTAGAGGACCTCCCAGACTCTCCATCTGGCCCTGGTTCCCCTAAGGTTGCTCTACTACCACCTGTCCTAAAAAAAAGTTCCATCAGACAAGGACAGAGAGAGCCAGAACAGCCCCCAGCCCAGTCCCAGGACAATTTCCCAGGAAGGTAAGAAATATTTTCTCTGTATTAGCATCGCCTAGGCGGGACCCTTTGGAGGAAAAAAGTCGTCCCTGAGATAGTTTTGGAACTTCAGTCATTTCTTAGTTCAGAAACTTCATTCAGTTGTATCTGTGCTGTTGGATCAGAAGTAAGGACATGGGGTGGTCCAGTGTATGCAAGAAGCTGTCATGAGCAATAATGTGATGTTAGTTAACAGTAATTAAGGTAAAGTATTACCTTAATTAAAATGGGGTACCTCAGAAAAGAGTACTCAGAGTGCCTGAGCTACAGAAGTGCTGATCAGCACTGATAAGCTCTGTCAAACAGAAACTAAGGCCTTAGAAAGTGACTGGCTTGTGTGGGCATTTCACCAGCCAAATCAATGCAGGTTGACTTACAGCACAGCCTTTGGAAATCTTGCTGTCTAAGGAAGAGCCCTGAGTGGTGCCCACAAATGTCCCAAGTGTTCCTGACCACCCTGCCCGCACCATGCAGCCCTTCTCCTGGACTCTCCCCATTTCTTCGCCTTTCTGCAACTATTAAATGCGCATTCTGTCTCACAGGGAGCTTTGGAAATGCCTGAAAGAATCCTGATGCAGGGAAAGGGGCTGAGGGTGGGCGAGGGAAGTGGGAATGCTCGCCTTGTCCAGAGTGCCTGAGCTACAGAAAGATTTAAAAGGTTAGAAGATTGCATAAAAAATTGGGACTGGAGCGATAGTCCAGCAGGTGGGGCATTAGCCTTGCACACAGCTGACCGGGTTCCATCCCCGCATCCCATATGGTCCCCTGAGCACCAGGAGCCAGGAGTAATTCCTGAGTGCAGAGCCAGGAGTAACCCCTGAGCATTGCCGGGTGTGACCCAAAAAAGCAAAAAAAAAAAAAAAAAAAAAATTGCATAAAATATTAATTGCTTAACATTTTAGAAAAAAAGTATTTATAAAGTGACTGGCTAGTTAAAACAAGACCAGCAGTAACCCACCAGCCTGATGAAAGAACGAACGAGTTCTCTGATCTCTCTGGCTCTGGCGCCTTCTGTGTTGGCTTCTTATTGATTATCTGTGGGGTGAAAGTTTATAGAGTGTGTGTTTAAGTTCTGTCTTAGTGGCTTTGGTATCTAACAGAGAACTTAACGGTGGATACCATGACTCCTGCGACAGAGCCTACATAGGTAACAGAGTGGGTGAAAGGCCCTTTTACTGCTTTGAAAAAGTCCTGTGTGCTTTCTTCAGGACGTGAGAAACGAATAAGAGCTTTCCAGACAGTTCAGGACTTCAGCGGTAGATGTTCGTTCCGGTATTAGAAGTATCAGGAACGTTTCCTACCTCCAGCTGTCCAGATAGGGGCTCTCCAGCTGTCTGTGCTATGGGTATCACAGCGGGGGTAAGAACCAATCAACCACAGAGACGGTTCTGATGGTATCACGGGCCTTGAAGTTGAATAAGGTCTCCGGAGAGTCTGCGAGGGTTCCGGTACCAGGTTTTGGCTCTGATTTATCTCGCCTTGTCCCTGGGGAGGCCCAGGAAGGACAACGGCATAAGCTTCCCTTGCCTTCTGTGCTCGCTGCTGTCCTCCTTGTCCATTACCCATGCTGCTTACTTCATTTCTCTGTTCTGTGCCTCCCTTCGGACTAGCGTGCCCAACTAATTTCTGAAACAGGTAAATTGCTCTGATTCTTCTGGATTATTCCATGGTGAATGTTATTTATTTACTTACTTATGTGTTTGTTTATTTTTGTGAGTCCATCCTGGAATCGAAGGGGAACACTGGGACTTTCCTGTTAGTGCTTTGGGGGTGGCATAATCGGGGCTCATCTCATTTTGCACATTTCCATAATGTTGGCTGTTGAATTCTGCCGATAATGGTGCTTCTATTCAGGGCAGATGCTGGGTTCCTTAACTCCTAATTGGGGTGAATACACTAATAGCTAATTTTCACTATTAGTAATTTTGCTATTAATGTCGGCACAGTGATGTGTTTGCTAATGCAAAGGGTAAAATGAATCCCTTTTCCTCAGTAGTGCAAAGAGGAGATTATTACAAAAGGCATTCAGATCATGACTGCGGCAAGCCTCGCAGTAGAAGGAACAGCCCTCCAATTCTGTGCTCCACCATTGCGGAAGAGGAAGCGCATGCAGTTGGGTACAGGAGGCCACAGCCAACAAATGGTTAGAGCCTCCCTTTGTCATCCCTCACCGACCCAAAGCTTCTGAACTGGCACTAACAAGAACAAACTTTAATTGATTGTCTTCTAGCCTGGGACTGGGTCAAATATTAGTCAAACCCTACTTCTTTCATAATGCCAGCAGGATGGTCCTTGCATGGGGGCAAAGAACATTGATGTCAAAGCCTAAAATTAGAATTTCCTAGTAGGGCCAGACTGATAATACAGCGGGTAGGGTATTTGCCTTGCACGCCGCTGACCTGGGTTTGATTGCTGTCATCCCAGATGGTCCCTGAGCACTACAAGGGAGTAATTTCTGAGTGCAGAGCCAGGATTTTTTTTTTTCTTTTTTGGGTCACACCCGGCGATGCTCAGGGGTTTCTCCTGGCTCTGTGCTCAGGAATTACTCCTGGCGGTGCTCAGGGGACCATATGGGATGCCGGGATCGAACCCAGGCCGGCATAGCCGGCCACGCATAAGGAAAACGCCCTACCCGCTGGGGTATCGTTCCGCCCTGTGCCAGGATTAACCCCTGAGCATCATTGGGTATGACCCACCTCCCCCCAAAAAATGAAAGAATTTTCTAGTAGAATCAAGTTACTATGGAGTGTGGCGACTTGTCCTTTTAGATAGTTTGTGATTTTAATAGACTTATTGTTCTACTTGAGGCCATGACTTCTATTCACTTTTTATCTCTACACTTTTCTATTTAAAGGGGACTGAATCAGAAAAAAATTCTTTGCATCACCCAATTTATATTTATAGTGAATAATTGGCCTGATACCTTACCTTATATCAGGAGGGATTAGTGAAAAGCCTGAGACTAACTGCAGAGTTTGTGTCCAACACATGATCTTACAGAGAACATTTTAGAATACTTAAGTGAAGGGAAAAGTGAAGATAAACTTACCAAGCTCCAGGATGCGTTTTTCCCATCTTATGTCCTTTCTGTGTCAATTACTCATCATCTCCTAGATTATCAGTTTTTTATCTTATTTTTGGTTTGGAGGCCACACCTGACGATGCTCAGGGGTTCCTCCTGGCTCTACACTCGGAATCACTGCTGGCGGTGCTGGGGAACCATGAAGGGTGCCGGGATCGAACTCTGGTTGACAGCATGGAGAGCAAACACCTCACCCCTGTGCAATCTCTGCAGCCTCCTTGTAGCTTCTGATAAATAGTAATAAAAATCCTTTCAAGGAATTTATTTTTATTTTATTTTATTATTATTTTTGCTTTTTGGCTCACACTCAGCAATGCTCAGGGGTTACTCCTGGCTCTGCACTCAGGAATTAATGTTGGTGGTGCTCTGGGACTCATATTGGATGCCAGGGATTGAACCCAGGTCGGCTGTGTGCAAGGCAAATGGCCTCCCCACTGCCTCTCTGGCCCCTCAAGGAAATTGTAGTGTCATTAAAAATAAAATAGTCTGAGTTCCTTAAAGGACTGGTCTCCTTAGGGTGAGGTTTTATCCTTCCTAAATGCTTTATCGAGGGTTAATACAGCGTTTGGGGAACGGAACGATAGCACAGTGGGTAAGGCATTATTACCCTTGCATTTGCCTTGCATGCACCAACCAGGGTTCCATCCCTGGCATCCCATATGGTTCTCCAAGCACCATTGGGTGTAATTATTGTAACCCCCGAGGGTTACAAGAAAAGTATTAACTCTTACAGAAGAAGGGTTACTACAGGTTTGTACTTAGACTTCTGAGAACGCAGGGCCCCACTCAGTGCTGTCACTGTAATGCCGCACCCTTCACTACTTCCTAGAAAAGTACTTTACAGGACCAAGAGGTCTCCCACAGCTAAGTCACTTTCCTTGCACACACGTGACCCTGGTTAGGTCCTGTGCACTGTGTAACATTCCTTGAGTACCAGCAGTGTGATCCCTGAGCACAGATGAAAGCAGCCTTACTATGGGAGTACCTTCCCTTTGTTGAGGATAGACCATTCCCCAAACATTAGCACTTGTCATGAGTCTCTTGGATCCACCTCACCCCTTAATAGCTGATGAATTGTGATGTCTCAAGTGGAAACTGTAGCTGTTGAGGATTTCTCTTGACATTGGTTTAGAAACATCAAAGAACATGAAGGCTCTGCTGGCAACAACGTCTGGAGCCAGCCTTTTTGACCATATAAACCCCACCCCTCGCACTCTGAAACTTGCCTGGTAGTCAGGAACCCACTTGCTCCATGACAGACAGAGGGTGCAGTCAAAAGCTCTGCGGCCTCAAGCCAAGTCTGTAGGTCACAGGGCGTTGGAGCTTCCTGACTGGCCAGAGAGCATCTGCCCTGGAGAAAGCACACTGACTTGTTCTTCACTCTAAGGGTTGTTGTAAAGGACACACATTACAATCACTCTTCCCTCTACAAGAGCTGATGAGTTGTTTCCCTGGGCCAGAGAGCGACTAATGGGTTAAGGCATTTGTTTTGCATGCAACTGACCCTGGTTCCAATCCTAGCACCTTCTTCTGGTTCCCCAAGCTCCGCCAGGAGTGACCCCTGAGCACTGCCAGGTGTGGCACAAAGAAATCTAACCAAAAAAACTTCTCTATAAATTTGCCAAGAGGCCGGAGAGATAGTACAGTGGGTAGAACACTTGCCTTCCGTGCAGCCAACCCAGGTTCGATTCGTGATACCTCATCTGGTCTCCCTCCAGGAGGGATTACTGAGTGCAGAGCCAGGAGTAACCCCTGAGCACCATCCGGTGTGACCAACCGACCAACAAACAAACATCAAGTTGCCAAGAGGAGCTGTTACCGGCAAATTAGGGTGCGTGGGGAGAACACACACACACGCGCACACATATACAGATGAATATATATGAATGAACACTGGAGGCATTTATTTTCTGGAGATGTAGAGTTATTTTTATAAACAGCAAAGCACAAGCTTTCCTCTCTGTTATTGCCTCTTTCAGTAAGCGCACCCAAAGGTACATAGATATTTCCCAATTTGGGAAGTTTACATCTGAATGATTGTACACATTGACTCATATCACTTTACTAAAAGCACAATACTGCGGGTGAGTTTCTGTCCTCTAAAGGTCATTAAAACACTTTCTACATCCAGCACGGACTGTCTACAGCATGACCTTTCAGGAAAGCTCTGTGTTAGAGTTAAAAGGGGATGTAGACAGAGATACAGCAACTCCTGGGAAGACAAGGAGAAGAATGAAAGAGAAAACACCAGAGTTCTGTGTCTGTCTCAGATTTTCACTATGATCTTGGTGTAAAGCCTACTCGGGGTGGATGGCATCAAATTTTGGTGGAATTAAATGGGACCATCTTGTCTGGGCTTTCGTGCCTTGACTTATCCAAATATTGATAGGAACCAAACCAGCAGTTTCTACAGGAGAGTCAATTAAAGAAATTCCATTTGTTCTGTTTTAATTTTGTTTTGTTAGTGCCGATTCCGCTCTCTCGAGAACTGTGCAGCATTTGCTTTGGAATCGTCCCTGCGTAACAGAACAGCATTTAACAGGGCAGTTCTATTAAACCAGAGCTTGCCTTTCCTCCTTTAATTCTTCAGGAACAGCCTTGTTTATGCGAAAATGGAGTTTTTATTTTCTTAAATTACGTCTCTGTGAAACAAATCATTGTTCTGAAAGCATGCTGCATAATTTTATCGTGATTATTATGTTTTAATTGTGTGGCTTTTAATATTGATTTAACAGGTAACATGTTTACTTTTGCTGGAAATATATGGAAGTGCATCTTCTGAATTTCATATCATTTCCTCTTTCCATTTAATTTTAAGCTGTGATGTTTTCATTAAGAATATGTCCTATTTTCTTAGAAAATAGGTGTAATCTTTGGGCTTTGTATGCATTGCAGTGTGCTGGCTATCTTATTCTAAGATTCCTTTTATGTATCTCTTGCTTCTCCTGTAATCTAACTGTAGCCAACAAATAGTTGGCCATGGCTTATAGTTTATAAGCTAGTGCTCTGTTCTTCCCTTTGTACCAGACCTGGGTTCTACTTCCCCGAATGAGTTCCCCAAAAGAAATTTAACAGTTGGTTGACACTTTGGGATCTTGCCATAAAAAAGATTTTTAAAAATCAGGGCCAACTACTGAATATAACTTTGAAGTCATCATTATGTTTTCCTCCAAGGAAATATGGATGTCAGTGGAGCTTAAAATGGAGCAAAAGCTTCGGTTTTTAGATGAATACCTAATTGAGTTTATATGCATAAAATCAGCATGTATTTGCATATACATGCAAAGTCAAATCCTCTTCAGAAATGACAGGCTTCATGTTTGAGCCTCTCTGAGCCAATTATTGCCAGTGTGGATGGAATATGATTATAGACATAGTGTTTGTGTTGAATAAATTACCTGTTCACTTAGTCAGGTGTCTTTTTATAATTTAAATGCACACGGAGTGGTAATAAATTTGTGTAAAAAACACATCTGTAGCTACACGTCAGCACTTTGACTCTGCAAATACTTGCACTGAGGAAGTGTAGTACATTTGCCTTTTCGTTTTACCTTGTATAAAGTCAAGCATTAAATTAGACTGCGTAAGGAGGAGCGCCATTTGAATTAATGAAAAGTCTGAATGTGATATATTATTATAAAATAAAGTCTGGAGTTTTGGATTTCAAGGAAGCAGTCTTATTTATTTAGCCCATCCATTAATGGGAGACTGACCAAACATTTTTCAGTAGAATTAGAATTTGTATCCTAATTCAGTGTAGTAAGATAACAGTGCTACCCAAGACCTGGGAAACAAACCAAAGAACCTTCCTTTTACGAGGTTGGTGCTGGTGGTCCGGACTAATGATAGAAGAGCCTGGGAGATGGAGCGTTTTGGCTTCCAAACTCAACAATAAATGACTTTAGTTCTTCGGTGTAGCTGTACCTCAGTTTTCTGACCCATGACTTTCAGTACCTGAGCAAAGGTCAGTCTCTTCCTAGCCTCATTATTACCACCATCACAGCCATAGTTGTTTGAGTTAAGGAAAGTTTATAGGGTGAATGTTTAAATAGTCTCACTAACGCAGTGCAAAAGAGAACATTTTATTATTCTCAGTGTTGGTTGGAAAAAGGAAACACTTTGCTTTTATGACTGGTATTGATTGTGTATTATCAAACTAGAAACCAGACCGTTAAATTGTTCTTGTTTGCTGCTCTTCCTGACCCAGCCCCCAGCTGCCCCTCCTGGGAAACCAGGCTTAGGAACTCAAGACAGCTTGTATAGAGGCGGAAGAACAGTCTGCTTTTCACAACCAGACTCCTCCTTGGGATTTCTCGGAATTTTTTTTTAGGGGGTCACACCTGGCAACATCAGGGGTTACTCCTGGCTCTTCACTCGGGAATTACTCCTGGCAGTGCTGGGGGATCATATGGGATGCCGGGATCGAACCGGGTCAGCCGCGTGCAAGGCAAATGCCCTCCCTGCTGTGCTATCGCCCGCCCCTTGAGATTTTAATTAGCAATGCTACAGTGAGCAGGAGCTTCGGTTTCTCTCATTTCTATCTAGGACATTTTGAATTGCATGACTTTCTCCATTATTTTAGAGTGTTTTCCTTTGTTACGTCACGTAATGTGATTTTTTTTCAGTTTGTTTAGAGGGTGGGGGTCGATCCCACAGCCTGACAGGTACAAGCAGATGGAGTACCTATAGGTTCAAGCACCTATAGGTGCCTGACAGGTACAAGCAGACGGAGTATCTATAGATTCAAGCACCTATAGGTACCTGACAGGTACAAGCAGACGGAGTACTTATAGGTACCTGACAGGTACAAGCGGACGGAGTACTTATAGGTACCTGACAGGTACAAGCGGACGGAGTATCTATAGATTCAAGCACCTATAGGTACCTGACAGGTACAAGTGGACGGAGTACTTATAGGTACCTGACAGGTACAAGCAGACGGAGTACTTATAGGTACCTGACAGGTACAAGCGGACGGAGTACTTATAGGTACCTGACAGGTACAAGCAGACGGAGTACTTATAGGTACCTGACAGGTACAAGCAGACGGAGTACCTATAGGTTCAAGCACCTATAGGTACAAGCAGATGGAGTACTTATAGGTACCTGACAGGTACAAGCAGACGGAGTACTTATAGGTACCTGACAGGTACAAGCAGATGGAGTACTTATAGGTACCTGACAGGTACAAGCAGACGGAGTACTTATAGGTACCTGACAGGTACAAGCAGACCCACCCCTGAGCTACAGGCTCCCCTTGAGTTCGATTTGGGATTACCAGGCAGGCTAAACTATGGAGAAGGATGAAATATTTTGTCTGGTTTGTTGGTTTTGGCTGGTTTGTTTGACTATTTGGGTTTTTGCTTTTTATGTTTTTTGGTTTGGTTTGGGGGTGGGCCACACCCATCAGTACTCAGGGCTTACTCCTGGCTCTGTGCTCAGGCTTCACTCCTGGCAGTACTTGGAGGTCGTGTGGGATGCTGAGACTAGACCCTGGGTGGCCACCTGCAAGGCAAATGGACTGTCCAAGTGTTTTTCAACCTAAGAATTAAGCAAATGTTTGCTCTAAGATGAATTAATATTCTGTCCTTGAACTTAGAGGGCTGGAAATTGGTTTGTCAGCTATTTGATATAGAGGAACAATTTATTATTTGTTTCTGGGGTTGGGGCCACGCCGGGCAGTGTCAGGAGAATGAGCCCAGGACTGCGCACACGGCAAGAGTCCCGCCTGCCGTACTATCTCCAGCCCCAAGGGACAGTTCAGTTTAAACATTGAATAAATACGATTTTGTAGCAGATATTGCTAATAATGACCTATGGTTAGATTACTATAAAGTATCTTACCTTGGGGCCGGAGCGATAGCCCAGCGGTAGGGTGTTTGCCTTACATGCGGCCAGCCTATGCCGCCCGGGTTCGATTCCCCGCATCCCATATGGTCCCCCCGAGCACCACCAGGAGTAATTCCTGAGTGCAGAGCCAGGAGAAACCCCTGTGCATCGCCGGGTGTGACTCAAAAAAAGAAAAAAAATATAAAGTATCTTACCTTCATGGTGAAGACGCCAGCTTCTCTATTTCCTCCTAATTTTTAGTTATATACATTAAAATTGAGAACTCTGAGAACTTGAATCCAAATAGTTTTGTAATAAGGAGAAAATTATTTTTATTCCCCAAACCTGGCTTAATTAACAGCCTCCACAGGACCAATAAAAAAGTTTGATTTTATTTTCACCCAATGCAAGGTAAAAAAGTAAATATCAATTATAATATTTATTTGTTGTTTTTTTCTTTACCATCTGAGAATTTGCTTAGAACTGTTGGGTAAAAAGAAGTCCAGTTTTTTTTTTAAATTACTTTTGTGGTGGGATCTGAAAGGTTTATTCTTTTTAGAATTATGGGTAATTTAAATTTCATAAAATTGTGCCGGAGCGATCGTCCTGAGGGTAGGGCGTTTGCCTTGCACGCAGCCGGCCCATGCTGGCCAGGGTTCGATCCCCGGCATCCCATATGGTCCCCGAGCACCGCCAGGAGTAATTCCTGAGTGCAGAGCCAGGAGAAACCCCTGAGCATCGCCGGGTGTGACCCAAAAAGCAAAAAAAAAAAAAAAAAAAATTCATAAAATTAACTAAAAATTAAAAATATTGTCTGGAGATCAGAATCTTGCCAGCCCTGGCTGGGGATGCCTTTAATATGTTTGCATTTTCACTATTCAGTTTTATGAACTTTTCTTCCCAAAACCCTCTTTAGTGAGTTAAACATTCAAGTAACCAGTTCCTGGCAGTGATGAGTTTTTTTTAAGCATAAGGCTAAAATCAAAATTATTCGATGCATCAGAAGAATCCCGTCATTGCTCCAGGCCATGTTTTCTTGCAAGGATCATTTGAGTTTCCAAATAGAAGTAACCATACTCCTCCTTGAAGCCACACAGTGTTTGGATTTGTTTGTTTTATAGATATTTAAATGCTGCCTGTACATAGTGAGTCATATTTAGAAAGTCTAAATAGCGGAGCTGGAGTTTTGCGTCTGAACGTCCCCAATGTATTGAAATCACGAAACTATGGTCTAATTAGCAAGAAGATAAGCTTGAGGGACGAGAGAAGTGCTAGGGGCTAAGGATCTGCCTGACCCGCTGACCCTGCTTTGAATTCCCTGTACCCCTCAGCACTGCAAAGGTCCTTCTGAGCTAGGAATAACCCACGGTCCAGAAATAGCCCTGAGCACAGTCAGGTGTGGCCTAGCCACTCCCGCTCCGGCCCCTACCCCAAATACAGCCCTGAGCTTGAGTGAGTGAGGGCTAGTTAAGCAAACCGACACCCAGGGTGTACAGCCGTGGCTCACACCTGGCTGTGGCTGTTATGCACTGCAACAGTGTAGGTCTGTCAAGGTGTTCAATCCTAATCCTTGCAGGATAGTTGCTACGGAGACAACACTGTAATATAGTGGTTTTTCAGCAGAATCCTGTCTCAGTCCCAGGCTGTCCTGCCCTCCTAGCTTAGAAAGTTTCAGCAGACCCTTCAAGTATTTTCTCAAGAAAGGCAGCAGTAATGGCGGTTCTTCACAGGAGACTGGTTCCACAAGGACTGGAACGCGAGTGTTTTCCTTGATTCTCCTCAGACCTGAAACTCTTCATTTCCCAGAGAAACTTCCTGAGACACGGAAAGGTCTACCAGAGACTTCTGGGGCCTTTCCTCACAGTCTGTGCCCAACGCAAGAAGGCCTAGAGGTCTGTGGAAGGCCATGATGGACCACCAGTTCCTCCTCAGAACCTGTAGTTGGAAGATAGGCCTCACCACAGTGATCAGACGGGCCTTCCCAAGACTTGTGGATTGTTCCTATGTGGAGGCCCTGAAGAGTCCAGAGAAACTTTCGACAATCCCTCAATGAAAGAAAGTTGGGGTTTCAACCACATTTAGGGGCGTTAGTGGTTATCTCTGGCAGGGTAACACTCAACCAGAGGATCTGGTCTTCCTCATGTGAGGTGCCTCCTCCCTCCAGAAGGCCCAGCCCCTCTGCCAGCCACAGCTCAGGGTATAAACCCCCTTATTTCGCCTCCGTTGACCTGAGTGTTTACAGCCACGTAGAGTCTGCGTAGACATGATGAAATTTGTCCTTCTCTGTGAATCTGCCTGATGTTAATTTGACAGTTGAAGAACCCAGAGGGAAATTTCCTTCCTGCCTTGAGCCCCACCCCCCACCCTCCCTGTGGCAGGCCCAGAGCCCCCTGACCTGCCCCACCTCCGTGGCCCCTCTCACTTTTCCTTCTTCCCGACTCTTCCCTCAGAGATGGCGCCTCCTCTGTGAGACTCCCCTCGCATAGGCTGGAGCCTTCTGGTTGTCTTGTCTGTATTGGCTGTTGTCCGTTGCTTTTTAACTGCTCTCCGTCTCTAAATGTCCTTGTTGTCTCTGAGAGTCCTTGAACCCACCCACCCCTCAGGGCCCACCATCGCTGGCTTCACTTCAGCTCTAACGACTTCCTGCCTTTTCTGTTTCAGCTTCCAGGAGAAGCTGGGGCCAGCAGGCCCAGGAGACTCCAGAACAAAAGGCGTGGTCCTCCAGTAGAGATGGCCACCAGAGCAGCAAGTCGAGTGACTCCGGGAAGAAGCAGAAAAAGATTTTATTTTTGTGTAAAGGTTACCCGTGGGGAAGTCATCTTGCGTGGGCTGCTTTGTTCGCCATCAGAGAGGGACCGAGGCCTCACCGCACCTCACCTCTCCTCAACTCACCTCACCTCAACTCACCTCACCTCACCTCACCTCACCTCACCTCACCTCACCTCACCTCACCTCACCTCACCTCACCTCACCTCACCTCAACTCACCTCAACTCACCTCACCTCATCTAACCTCACCTCACCTCACCTCACCTCACCTCTCCTCACCGCCCTCACCGCCCCTCACCTCACCTCACCTCTTCGTACTTCCTGCTGCTCTACTCTTGGTGCTGTTTTCCGATTTTCTTCTCCCTTTATTTCCTTTTTTTTTTTTTTTAACAGAAACCAATCTATTTTTTGGTCATCAAGGTGCATTTTCTTTTCTTTTTGATCACACCCGGCAATGCTCAGGGGTTGCTCCTGGCTCTGTGCTCAGGAATTACTCCTGGTGGTGCTTGGGGGACCGTATCGCTCCGGCCTCCAAAGTGCATTTTTTTGGGTTGTCTCCCAACCCAGGCCTTGTATTTCTCAGCTTTCCTTTATTTAGGCCTTCAGCAAAAGCCAGCAGTCCGCCCCTGGGCCCTACTTGAATTTCTCTGAGGCAGCTACAATGCACCCTGCAAGATGAGTTTGGGAGGTCAGTGAAGTAACTGGACACTCAGGCCGGCCACCCCATCGGCTGGCAGTGGGCATTAACTGCGTGTACCTGTGTCGGATCTGCACCCGACTCGCGAGAGCGATTTATTCTTGATGTATGCAATTGCACATTGTAATTATATTAACAGAGCACACTAATGATTTGTATAAATTATATATATTAGATCTTGGGGTATGGTTTTTAAGTTCTCCCATGGGGAATTTCTTCCTTCCTGAAGTGGAATTGTACATTTTAACTTGGTCGGTGACCGGGACAGTACCCTCAGCAAGCTCAGCTACAAATACAGAGAACCAGGCTGATTCTACCACGTGCCCAGATTAATGTATATAGTTGATTGGAATGAGATTTTATGAATATTGTGTCTTGGGAGGCCTTTAATTTGTCTGCATATTAGCTTTTAACGTGTGATTTTAAGAAAGAATTCTTTGACACCTGTAAAAAATCAAAAAACTACTCTTTTTTAAGACATTTCGCAAATACTCACATTACAGGCTGAAGGTGTTTTATTCACATGTATATTTATACCAATAAATGATTTTACAAGTGGAATTTTTACCTCTTCCAGTTTCTTTTCCTTAAAGTTACATTTGATTTGTGTTGATGAAACTTTGTGTTTCCAAACTACAGAAAAATCACAATTCCCAAATACTCAAGCCCACTTGCTAATTCCGTTATCTGCCCCCAGGAAAACAATGAATGGACCCAAAGGCTATCCTGTTACGAATTTGATCCATTTCCCATTTTCACAAATCAAGGGTCATTATAGGGAAATAAAACGTGAATTTATCTTGCCTCCCCCCAAAACAAAACAGCCCTACGAGCAGGTACCTAATAGACTGAGTGTAGGCAAGTTTGCTGCTGTTGCGAGAGATTCTCTGAGGGCGGATAGATGAGAGATTCTTCCCAATGTGATGGAAACAGACGCCTCTTGTGGGTGTCCTAATGGTGGGAGAAATGCAAGGGGCCAAAGTAGGTTTGGGTGAGTTAACAGGCTGCTGAGAGACAGACACACGACCGGTTGTGTGTGCTAAGCATCACTTACGATCCTGTCCAAAACAGAGAGAGGGGTTTGTCGTGCCGACCGGGGACCTTCATGTGCATGGAGACCGTGTCCGTGTAGCCCCATGAATACAGGACCCTTGTTAGATTGTAGGAAGTGTGGGTGGTGCATGTTCTAGTGCCGGGAGCTTCAGAGATTACGATGATGTGAGGACGCACTCACCAGGTTGGCTTAGTGAAAACTCAGATGCAGCCCCTTATGGATGTTTGGCTTATGTCCTTGAGCGCACGGTAGGGGTGTCCTCAGAAAATTTCCATCTATCAGAAAGACTTCAAAACTCTTAATGATTTTCAGAAACTGCTGGGAGACAAAACTGTGTAGGCTCCTCTCTTGGAATTCCCCACTCAGAGCTTAGCAATTCGTTCCTCACCCTTGAACTGACTCTACCCTGAGTCATGGCAGTTAACCCCTGATGTTCAAAAGGAATTTGAAATGTGTATGGACTGGTTCCAAAGAAATCGCTGTTTTTGCAGGTTTAGCCCTGGAGAAAAGGTGTGGTCGCTGCTCTTTGCTAACCCCTCTCCCCTCACTGCTCCAGCCCGGTGCTCCGCCCAGGGAATGGCTGTTACACCACACAGCCTCTACCGTGCCTTATTTAGGGTCCATAGCTGCCCTTACACAGATGCGTCAGTTAATGCTCTACTGAGCTTACATTCACTCATTCTCATTGTCCTGCCATTACCTGAAAATAAATTGAAGCCATTTGCCTATAAGTGAGGTTCATCGAAGAGCTGTAGTGGATCCCTCAGGAGAAATTACCTACCAGTACCAGCTGGGAAAGCCTGGAATTTTTTTCAGGATGACGTTTTTTCTTTGTTTGTCTTTGCTTTTTTGGGTCATACCCGGCTACGCTGAGGGGTTACTCCTTTTTTTTTTTCCCACTCAGGAATTACTCCTGATGGTGCTTGGGGGACCATATGGGATGCCAGAGATCGAACCGGGTCGGCGCGTGCAAGGCAAACGCCCTCCCTGCTCTGCTATCGCGCCGGCCCCTCAGGACGCCTTTTGTAATCTCTTCATCCGTTCCTTCCCCAGCCATTGTACCACTGTGTTCTATTGACGGCTCCTCGTAGGGAAAGGCGGTTCATATGCCCCTCGCTGACATCAGTGTTTAAAATTACAATTCTAACCTCCCACCACAACCTCATATAGATCCACAGACCCTCAGAATTTCTGCAGAGCAAAAAGATGGAAAACATGAAAAATTAAAATTTCTGCAGAGGGGGAGCACAAGAGGGCCTAGGGAAGGACAGCAGCGCCCACAGCGCCGCTCTCGTGGCGCTTCGGTAGAACTGCAGGAGCTCGGAGTTTCCCAAGCTCAAGATTTCCAGACCTAGGGCCAAGGGATGGCGCTGTGGGGCGTTTCCACCCCTCCCCAGGTCCATGCTGGAATAAAGGTGCATCCCGGGTCCTGGCCTCCCTCCTGGACCTGGGATAGCTCCCAGGACCCTCAGAATTTCTGCAGAACAACAACAACAACAACAACAACAACAACACAAAGGAAAAATCAAAAATAATAACTTGTGCGGAGGGGAGCCGGATCCTCGCCCTCTCCGCAGCCTACCACGCTGACCCGCCCGCCAAGCTAGTTTCTATTTGCGAGTATGGGGTTTGGGTGGCCACGACAGTTTCTGGGGGGTTCAGGGTAGCCTGTGGAGTGACTGGCTGCCCTCTGCACAGTGCCAGCTCTCCAAATGGAGCCCTGTCTACACCTCCCGTGCACGGTCACCCCCACAGCTATTTCCCCCACCCTCTGAGGGTGCGTCTTCCTCCTTCCTTCCGAAGTCTCGGGATTCCTCTCCATAGCAGAGTCCCTCGGGCCTCTGTTCTCCGTGGAGGCGGGTGGCAGCGGCCAGACTCAATCCCGGCGTCTCCACATTGGGGCCGAGGCCCACAGCACCAAGGAAGTGGTCTGCGTTGGGTAGAACGTCACTAACAGTGATCCCGGGGTCTAGTACAGGGCCACGCCTTCCGGAACTGTGGGCTACACCATTCTGTCAGGGCTTATTTGGGGGTGGAGGGGATGTCAGGGGTGGACCTGATGGGTTCTGGGGGCCAGTAGGAGCTCCTGGACTCGAACCGTGTCCGCCACAAGCAAGAAAAAATTTCCACTGTTTCAAACAAAAACTTCTTATCTCGGCTTACTGTGTCACACCCTGCGATGCTCAGGAATCACTCCTTCTGCACTCAGGAATTACTCCTGGCGGTGCTCGGGGGACTCCACGGGATGCTGGGATCACACCGAGTCCGCAGACGGCAAGGCGACAGTCCTGAGCGCTGTGCTCTGGCTGCCGGGCCCGACGCCTGATCCTTCATTACCGCAAGGTTCACATGAAGCAGCAGAAGGTGGAAATTTCTTGGAGAAGCGGGTCTGGGGCAGGACAGCAGCGCCCCACAGCGCCGTCTCGCGGCGTTTCGGCAGAACTGCAGGAGCCCGAGTTCCCCAAGCTTGGTGTGTCTGGGGAGGGGCAGCAGCACCCCCACAGCGCCGTCTCGCGGCGTTTCGGCAGAACTGCAAGAGCCCGAGTTCCCCAAGCTTGGTGTGTCTGGGGCAGGACAGCAGCGCCCCACAGCGCCGTCTCGCGGCGTTTCGGCAGAACTGCAGGAGCCCGAGTTCCCCAAGCTTGGTGTGTCTGGGGAGGGGCAGCAGCACCCCCACAGCGCCGTCTCGCGGCGTTTCGGCAGAACTGCAAGAGCCCGAGTTCCCCAAGCTTGGTGTGTCTGGGGCAGGACAGCAGCGCCCCACAGCGCCGTCTCGCGGCGTTTCGGCAGAACTGCAGGAGCCCGAGTTCCCCAAGCTTGGTGTGTCTGGGGAGGGGGCAGCAGCGCCCCACAGCGCTGTCTCGCGGCGTTTCGGCAGAACTGCAGGAGCCCGAGTTCCCCAAGCTTGGTGTGTCTGGGGAGGGGGCAGCAGCGCCCCACAGTGCTGTCTCGCGCTTCGGTTTCCTAAATTTAAGATTCCAGACCCAGTTTGCTTAGATGTTAAGCTTGGGGGTAATTAAGATCAAGTACCACAGCCCCGGGCCACGGATGCAACAAAGAGCAGGGAGGGCGCCTGCTCAGGCTCAGTGGACCAGACAGAGGTCCAGTGCCGCTGTCCCGCCTCTCGGGGCGACCTAGCTGACTGTCCCCTGCGGTCTCCACGTGGGCCATCAATCGGGGTCCCAGGGACAGTGAGGGGTGCTGAGGATCTACCTGGTCTGAAACCACCACGAGGGCTTTGCTGTTTTGCGTTCATTGTTTTCGTTGTTCTGTCCTTGAGCAAGAAAAGTTCTGAAGGCGCTGTGCCGCCTCTGCCCGAGCCTTAGGAAAGCTTGGCTGGTCCCATCAGGCCCCCGCACCGTCTCCCGCTCATCTGAGGGGTGCCCAAGCCTGTTCCACTGCGGGAGGGGGCCTGGGTGCAGATTCTGCTGGGACCCACCCGGTTTGGAGGAAAGAATCTGCCCTCGAGGACAGAGGCCGCTGCTGTTGCTGTTTTTCTTTTTTGAGGTCACACAAAGCAGTGCGGGGGCCGGGGGCGGTGTGGGGTTCCCCAGGCTCAGCACTCAGGAATCTCGGCATGATTGGGACACCTGTGGGGAGCCGACGAGGCGAACCAGGGTTCAAGGAGTGTAAGGCAGGGCCCTAATCGCCCTGCTATGGCTGCTTGGCCCGAAGCAGCGGGCTTGATCCTCAACTGCCCGGGGCTTAACATCGAAGCATACCGAGGCCTGAAGTCTCAGGCGTGGAAAGTTGGGCCACTGCAGTTCCCGAAACGGCCACGGGGTGGCGCCCGGGGCATTTCTGATCCGCCCCAGGTCCTTTGCGGGAATAAATGTGCACCCAGGTCCCGACCTCCCTCCAGGACCTGTTATAGCTCCCCAGGACCCTCAGAATTTCTACAGAGCAAAAAAAGAAAAAAGAAAACATCAAAATAATAAAATAATTTCTGTTCGGGGAGCCGTAACCTCGCCCCCCCTCCGCAGCCTACCACGCTGACCCCTAGCTCTGGGGGGTGTGGGGTTTGGGTGGCCTCAACAGTTTCTGGGGGTTTAGGAGCCCCTGTAGAGAGCCTTGAGTGGCATCCCGCGGTAGATGTCGCCAGACGGGGCTCCATTCTTCAGGCCCTCCACACACATCACCTCTGAGGGTGCCGGCTTCCTCCCTAGCATCTCCAGAAATTGGGGGCGAAGATCCTGGCATCAAAGAAACTGGGACTGTTGTGGGTAGAATATTAGCCTGCCTAAGATTGGGCAACCTCCTTCCCTGGGACCAAGAAATAGACCATTCTGCGAGATTATTTTCAGGGGGAATTTCAGGGGTTGGCCTTATGGGTTCTGGAGACCAGAACAGAGCCTGGAATTGAACCTTGTTTGCCACAAGCAAGGAAAATTTCCACTGTTTCAAACCAAAAAATGTTGGTTTTCTCCTCGTTTTTCTGTGCCACACCCTGCGATGCTCAGGGAGCACTCCCTATTCTGCAACTCAGGAATTACTCCTGGCGGTGCTCGGGGGGACCCCACGGGATGCCTGGGATCGAACTGAGTCCGCAGACGGCAACGCGACAGTCCTAAACGCTGTGCTCTGGCTGCCTGGCCCGACGCGGTGTGCTTGATCCTATTACCCCAAGATTCACATGGAAGCAGCAGAAGGTGGAAAATTCTTAAGAGAAACCGGTCTGGGGCAGGTCAGCAGCGCGCCCACAGCGCCGTCTCGTGGCACTTTGGCGGCACTGCAGGAGCCCGAGTTTGCTAAATTTAAGATAATCAGACCCAGTTTGCTTAGATGTTAAGCTTGGGGGTAATTAGGATCAAGTACACAGCCGGGCCACGGATGCAATACAGTGCTGGGAGGGCACCTGCCTCAGGCTCAGTGGACCAGACAGAGGTCCAGTGCCGCTGTCCCGCCTCTTAGGGCGACCTAGCTGACTGTCCCCTGCGGTCTCCACGTGGGCCACCCATCGGGGTCCGAGGGACAGTGAGGGGTGCTGAGGATCTACCTGGTCTGAAACCACCAACGAGGGCTTTGCTGTTTTATGTTCATTGTTTTCATTGTTGTTCTGTCCTTGAGCAAGAAAAGTTCTGAAGGCGCTTTGCCGCCTCTGCCCGAGCCTTAGGAAAGCTTGGCTGGTCCCATCAGGCCCCCCGCACCGTCTCCCGCTTATCTGAGGGTGCCCAAACCTGTTCCACGCGGAGGAGGGGGGCCTGGGCGCAGATTCTGCTGGAGACCCGCCCGGTTTGGAGGAAAGAATCTGCCATCGAGGGACAGAGGCCGCTGCTGTTGCTGTTGCTGTTTCTGTTTTTTTTTTTTTTTGAGGTCACACAAAGTGCTCAAGAGTACCCCTGTTTCAGCACTCAGGAATCCCGGCATGTATTGGGGCACCTATGGGGAGCTGATGAGCGAACCCAGGTCCAAAGAATGTAAGGCAGAGCCCTAACTACCCGTCTACAGGGCCGCTTGACCGGAAGCAGCGGGCTTGATCTTAAGTGCCCCAGGCCTAACATTGAAGCACACCCGAGGCCTGGAAGTCTCGGGTTTGGAAAAAGTCGGGCCACTGCAATTCCGCAGGAAGGCCACGGGA
Source organism: Cryptotis parvus (assembly GCA_021461705.1). Lineage (NCBI taxonomy): Eukaryota > Metazoa > Chordata > Mammalia > Eulipotyphla > Soricidae > Cryptotis > Cryptotis parvus. Next base: position 60,244 of record JAJIBD010027360.1, read on the forward strand.
CGGCGCTGTGGGGGCTTTTCCATCCCTCCCCAGGCCCTTTTCTGGAAGTAATGTAAGCCTCCAGGAACTGGTGTAGCTCCCCAGGACACTCAATTTCTGCAGAGCAAAAGGAAAAAAAAATAAAATAAAGGAAAACAGCAAAGCTTAAATAACTCTGCGTAGGGTATCCGTGTCGCCTCCACAGCCTACCACGCTGACCCGCCAGCCAAGCTAGTGGCTCTGGTCTCTGTTTTGCAAGTATGGGGTTTGGGGGGCTGCAACAGTTTCTGGGAGGTTCAGGGTACCTTGTGGAGTCAGTCTCCTGCACGGTCACCCCACACCCATCACCGCGCCCTCTGAGGGTGCCGTGTTCCTCCTTTCCTGAGAGTTTTGGGGTTCCTCTACTTAGGAGAAGTCCCAAAGGCCTGTGTTCGTCGTGGAGGGTGTTGACAGAGACTAGACCCATCCCCATCTCTCCAAATTGGGGCGGTTACCTGCGGTCAAACGAACTGGGACTGGGTTGGGTAGAATGTTAACCAACACACTGATCCTTGAGCCCAAGATGGGGTAATCTCCTTCCCTGGAACCACAAATTATACCATTCTGCGAGATTTTTTTGAAGGGGGAATTTAGGGGCCAGTCATGGGTTCTGGGGACCATTAGAGGACCTGGGATTGAGAAGCAAGGAAAATTTTCACTGCGTCAAACAAAAAAAAAAAATCTTGTTTTTTCCCTCGGGTTTTTGTGTCACACCCTGCTATGCTCAGGGATCTCTCCTGGTTCTGCACTCAGGAATTACTCTGGCGGTGCTTGGGGTGGGGGGAGAGGGTCCCTACGGAAGCCTGGGGTCGAACCGAGACCGCAGACGGCCAGGCGACAGTCCTAAACGCTCTGCTCTGGCTGCCTGGCCCGATGTGGTGTGCTTGCTCCTATAGTACCCCAAAGTTCACATGGAAGCAGAACAAAGTGGACATTTTTTAGAGAAACAGGTCTGGGGAGCGACAGCAGCGGCCCACAGCGCCGTCTTGTGGCGTTTCTGCAGAACTGCAGGAGCCCGAGTTCCCCCAAGCTTAAGATTTCCACACCTTGGTTTTTGCTTAGATGTTAAGCTTGGGGGTAATTGATCACAGCCTCGGGCCACGGATGCAATACAGAGGGGGAGGGCGCCTGCCTCAGGCTCAGTGGACCAGAGTTCCAGTGGAGCTGTCCCGCCTTTTGGGGCCTTCGTTGCTGAATGTGCTCAGGGTCTCGACGTGGGTCACCCCATCGGGTTCGAGGGACACTGAGGGGTGCTGAGGGTCCCTACCTGGTCCTAAACGAGCGAGGCGGGCTTTGTCGCCCTTAGGAAAGGTTGACCGTAAATCAAGCCCACTCCCCATCACCCATCTTTTCTAAGGGCGCCCCAGGCCAGTTTTTCTCCCTTTTCTGAGAGGAGGAGGGGGGGCCTGGACTTCGACCCTGTTGGAGACCAGCCAAGTTTAGAGGAAAGACTCTGCCATCAAGGGACTGAGGCCGCTTCTGTTGCAGTAGTCATTGTTGATTTTCTTTTTGAGGTCACACTCAGCAATGCACAGGGGTATCACTGTCTCTGCTCTCGGGAACCCTCCCGGCCTCATTGAGGTACCTATGGGGAGCCGAGGAACAAACCCGGCTTTGAGTGTAAGGCAGAGTGTAACCGCCCTGCTACCGCTGCTTGGCCCTAAGTAGTGGACTTTATCTATATTGCCCCAGGCTCAACATTGAATTTCACCCGGGGCCTGGAAATCTTAGTAAGTCGGGCCACTGCCCTTCTGCAGAAAGGCCACGGGATGGCGCTGTGGGGCGCTTCAGCCCTTCCCCAGGTCCCTTGCTGAAAGGCTTGCTCACCATGGGTCCTAACCTCCCTTCAGGGCCTGGTATGACCCCCAGTATTTCTGCAGAGAAAAGGGAAAACATTGAAAGTAACATAATGAAATAACGTCTGCAGAGAGGAGCCGTATCCTCGTCGTCCTCCGCAGCCTACTGAAAAGGGAGGCCCTGAAAAACCAGACCGCAAAGAGTTAACGGGATACAATAAAGCAGAATGCTGGTCGGGCTTTGCATTTAGGCCAGATAAGGCTTGCCGACCAGATACCTAGGGAGGGGACTCGCAGTAAATTTCAAGTCTCCTAATTGCCTGAGTTGATAAGGGTTGACAACCAGATACCTAGGGAGGTGACTCCAAAGATATCCCTGTGTAAACACCCTAACACTAACCATCAGTGTGACATCTTGGGCATTCCTGCAGTAAGTCTCAAGTCTCTCCCAATCTCCTGAGTTTGCTATATTGCAAAAGTTCTTTGTTTCAGAGTGCTATGAAAACTGCTGTACTCAGTTCGGGGCTCTTAGCCTCTGGCCTGCCAGTGGTTATGCTGAGAGTCCAGCATGCTTGGAAAATAAACCCTTTGCTTTTGCGTAAGTCCGTCTCTTGGAGTCCTCTTTGGTGGACTTGGTGGTCCTGCCTGCTTGCCGTTTGCAGTCTCCAGTGTCAGCGAACTCAGGTCAGGCCGGAATAACTAGTGAAGTTTGCGGCTCTCCACTTCTCTGCTGGTGTGAATGTGCCCTGAGTGTGGTGTGTGTGTGTGTGTGTGTGTGTGTGTGTGTGTGTGTGTGTGTGAGTGAGTGAGTGAGTGAATAAGGCCCCACGGCTTCGGCTACGGGGTCTGATTGGGCTCCTAACCTGCGGTTCCGTGAAGTCCGTAACTGCTTATGGGTACTTGCCTCTGAGGCAACCAGGCACGGGGATTATACATGTGGCCCAATGCCAAGGATATCTTAAGATCCCGCGAGGGGTCCGGCCAGGCGAGCATCAGAGAGTTGCCCATCCCCAAATCTCCACCCATTCCCTATTCCTGCTGCTCTGTATCCTTTATTTCTGGAGAGTCTGTATTCTGTAGCGGCCGAACCTAACACTATCACACTACAGTCCTCGCGTGTGGTTCTTGTCTCTCTCTTGGAGGGTTTGGGTGTAGGTGGCCACAATGCTTTAGGGATAAAAGCTTTTAACCTAGAAAGTTTTGGGGATAAAAACTTTTATTTTTTTTTAAACTTTTTATTATACCACCATGAGACATACAATTACAAAGGTGTTCATAATACAGTATTCCAGCACCCCTCCCTCCACCAGTGCCCCATTTCCACCACCAATGTACCCCACCCCTCCCGCCCACCCCCAGTCTGCCTCAACAGCAGGTACCCCAGTTTCCTCTCTTTCTCTCTCTGTCTCTCTCTCTCTCTGCATCTCTCTTCCTCTTCTTTTACACATTGTGGCTAGCCCTGCAGATATTTAGAGTTTATCACTTAAGTCTCTTTGTGTATATTCAATGGTGAGTTTTAATCTGCCATTACCATTGGGGATAAAAGCTTTTAATTTAGAGCAGGAGGCCTTTCCCGGAAATGCCTGTTACACTTTTCAACAGCAGTTCAGTTTTTTGCCTACCCCTGAGGGTCCCTTCTGGTCGGGGACAGGAAACGCTCCTTTTCCTCGTCTCGCTGTGGCTGACACTGTGAGCATCATACTTGAGTTCCTGAGCTCTCTCAAGTCCCAAGTTATTGCCAGGGTGGCACAAAACCTGCCCCAGTTCCACCCAGCACCATCGGCGGGACCCGTATTTTGGGCTGTGCAGCTAATGTAGAGCAATGCCACAAGGCACCACTGGGCACCAGAGGACTAGGCTTGGTTGTCGCCCGCCATCCCTGAGTCACAGGTGTACCAACAACACTGTTTCCTGAGAAACACACATATAAGGAAACACACACACACCCTCTGTTGCGAGCAAGCTCAGGCCTCTCCTCTCCAGCCCTGGGCCTGGACAGTGTCGGGCTCTTCCGGAGGCAGCGCCGCCCTCAGCGGCAAGGCGGACAAGTGAGACGGGGAGGCCATACAGGCCGGATTCTGGGGGCCTCCATCCATTCCAAGAGGAGTCCCGGCCGGGGGTTGGTACAAGCACTGATTGTAGCTTTAAATCAATCCCCTGCCCTGGCAGAGAAGGGCACTGATGGGCTCCCAGCCCAGGACCTGGGCAAGAGCCGGCAGGGGACCATCAAGGGAGTTGGGTGCTCCTGATCCTCCACCCCATGCTCCTGATCCTCCGCCCCATCCTCCTGATCCTCCGCCCCATCCTCCTGATCCTCCGCCCCATCCTCCTGATCCTCCGCCCCATCCTCCTGATCCTCCGCCCCATCCTCCTGATCCTCCACCTCATCCTCCTGATCCTCCACCTCATCCTCCCGATCCTCCGCCCCATCCTCCTGATCCTCCGCCCCATCCTCCTGATCCTCCACCTCATCCTCCTGATCCTCCGCCCCATCCTCCTGATCCTCCACCTCATCCTCCTGATCCTCCGCCCCATCCTCCTGATCCTCCGCCTCATCTTCCTGATCCTCCTCCCCCATCCTCCTGATCCTCCGCCCCATCTCTCCTGATCCTCCACCTCATCCTCCTGATCCTCCGCCCCATCCTCCTGATCCTCCGCCCCATCCTCCTGATCTCTCCGCCCCATCCTCCCGATCTTCCACCTCATCCTCCTGATCCTCCGCCCCATCCTCCTGATCCTCCGCCCCATCCTCCCGCGGATCAGGTAGCAGGAGAGCGCCAAGGCGGTAGAGCAGGATTGTGTCTGTGAACGCTCTTTAGGAGACCTGGGGAAGCTGCAAATGTGGCTACCTTTAATAATGCTTTGTTGTATCTTATTTATTTATTTTTTTTTACTTTTTTGGGTCACATCCGGCGATGCTCAGGGGGCTACTCCTGTCTCTGCACTCAGGAATTACTCCTGGCGGTGCTTGGGGGACAGTATGGGATACCAGGATCAAACCCAGGTCAGCTACATGCAAGGCAAGCTCCCCTACCGGCTGTACCATTGTTCTGGCCCGAGCAATGTATTTTTTTAAAACCTTATTTAAAGGCCATGATCTACGAAGTTGTTCATAGTACAGTTGTTCCAAGCATTCAGCATTCCAACACCAATCCCACTTCCAATGCGGCCCTTCCGCCACCAGAGACCCTCCTTCCCCCCCCCCTCCCATGCCTGCTCCCTTGGCGGGCACTAGCTGTATTACTTATTACAACGTCTATCTTGGAATGGTGTTGCTAAAGTCTGACCTTTTCACTGAGTTATTATGTGTGAATTGGACCACTGTGCTCTTGCTTTCACTTACTGAACTTTATTAAACGTAGTGGCTTCTACTCAAATTTTTAACAAAGATGTTTATGTTAATTTCTTACAATAGTCAATACTCAACCCCACCCCCCCCATCAGCAATGTATTTTTTAAAGTGAGGAAAATCAAAGGACAGTGTAGGTTTCCCTTTGATTTGCAGACCCCAGTCCACTGTGAGGAGTTGAGGGGGGCTCTGGCCACTGGTCCTTTGCTGGCACAGGTGTGCGAGGCAGGAAGAAGTGACTTGGCTCTATTCCATATAGGGAAAGTGCCCAGAGCAGAGCGAGACATCAGGACGGGCGCTGAATGTCCAACTGCCCTGCCACCTGCTCTGGGCACAGCCCACCACGCCAACGACACACACCAAGTGGTAGCTCTGCTGCCTGGCACCCCGGTACTGTGGCGGGGGTCCCAGTTCCAAAACACAGCAGGTGTGTGTGAGCACCACAACTGCACTAACGGTGTGTGAGCACTTCATCCAGAGGGTGGGGAGCACTATGTGAGCACTGCAGTGAGCCCTGAGAGCACCGCAGCTGAGTGTAAGCCCCAGTGAACACAAGTGTCGGCTCCAGTGATCACAGCAGGGGTGGGGGGAAGGAATGACGCACTCTATGCTTAGAGACCAGTCAAAGTGCCTGAGTCTACTGCTGACCCGGAGGTCACTAAGATGAGTGACAGAAAATATTTGCTTAGGGCTGGAGGGATAGTCCAATGTGGAAGGTGCTTATCCTGCATGTGGCCCACCTTTGACCCCGGCACTCAGATGGTCTCTGAGCCCCTCCAGGAATGATCCCTGAACAGAGAGCCAGGGCTAAGTCCTGAGGACTGCTAGGTGAGATCCCCCAACCATGGTCAAAGGAGGAGGAAGAGGAAGAAGTGGAAGAAGGAGGAGGAGAGGAGGAGGAAAAAAAGTAGGAGATGGAGGGAGGAGGTGGAGGAAGAGGAGGAGGAGGAAGAGGAGGAGGAGGAGAAGGAGGAGGAGAGGAGGAGGAAAAGAAGTAGGAGATGGAGGAGGAGGTGGAGGAAGAGGAGGAGGAGGAAGAGGAGGAGGAGGAGGAGGAGGAGGAGGAGGAGAAGGAGGAGGAGGAGGAGGAGGAGAAGGAGGAGGAGGAGGAGGAGAAGGAGGAGGAGGAGAAGGAGGAGGAGAAGGAGAAGGAGGAGGAGGAGGAGGAGGAGGAGAAGGAGAAGGAGAAGGAGGAGGAGGAGAAGGAGGAGGAGAAGGAGAAGGAGGAGGAGGAGGAGGAGAAGGAGAAGGAGAAGGAGGAGGAGGAGGAGGGAGGAGGAGGAGGAAGAGGAGGAGGAGAAGGAGGAGGAGGAGGAGGAGAAGGAGGAGGAGGAGGAGGAGGAGGAGAAGGAGAAGGAGAAGGAGAAGGAGAAGGAGAAGGAGAAGAAGGAGAAGGAGAAGGAAAAAGAAGGAAAAGAACAAAAACAAAGACAAGAGCAAGGACAAGAAAGAAGAAAAGTCAGGGGAGATTAAGGGGAGGGAGGCGACCGAAAAGCAAGTGCAGAGAAAGCGTTAGGTTCAGTAGGAACCTGTCCCTACTGAAAGCGGCAAAGCGGCAAAGAGAGCGCAGAGACAGCAATCAGCAAACAGGCCTTTACTGAAGCTGGCTAGCCAGGGTCAAGCCCTCACACAGGTCAGGTGGGTTAGGCGAGACCTGAGCCAGGGCTGCTTTTATAGGTCCTTTGGGGCGTTCCAAGGTTAAAGATTATCTCGCTCTACACAGCCAATGTATTTAAAGACATATACCATTCTTAACCTATCCCTTCTAAGTTCATAGACCCTTACCCTATAGATTTGAAGGCTAGCATTTGAGTAGCTTTTTTAAGCAGTACATTTTCTTTAATTAAATACCATATCAGCCATGCGGTTATGGCTTGGACCATCGGTATTCCAGTGGGGCTTTTGTTCTTAGAAAATAAGTTAGCTCGGCCCCGCCTGTCCATCTAAGTTCTATCAGTTCAGGAGGAATTTCCTGCCCGAGTCCGGGATGGTTGCCTTCTGGGCTTTCTGCTCCCTCACAAAGGTAGGGAGGGGAAGGAAGAAAAGGGAAGAGGAGGGGAGAAGCGGGCAGGGGACGGGGACGGCAGAGGTGTGGAGAGCAGAAAGTCTGCTTACCGGGAAGCCCGGCCACAGAAACATAAGCCCTCCGGGGCCACTGGCGCATGACCCCTCTGCATTCAGGGTAGGAAAGGAAACCAAGAAGTTAGCTTGCTCCTGCCTGCAAATGCACCCGAGCCGGCCCCAGCGGTGGTGTGGCCCGGAGCGCGCCGTTAATGAGCCCAAGCCCCCAGCAGAGGACCCTCACCACCCCAGACGCCACACGGGGCTGGGAAGCACTTGGTCTTGTTGCGGGGCTTGTGTGTATGGAACCAGCTTCCCTTGCATGACTTGTCCTCCCGTCGTTCATCGATTTGCCGTGTCGTATTTGATATGCCAAAAACCAGTAATAATTATAGGCCTCGTTCCCATGACCTGAAGTTAATGGTTGAGGCTCTTCGTGTCCTTGGAGTAAGCAGTGGCCTTTGGGCTACACTAGCATGGGCAGGACGCATGGAGACGTTTCTGGCGCCCGCTCGAGCAAATGGATCCAGCTAAGAGAAAAAGACCTGCGTCATCCCGAAGCCTGCCAAGGAGCACCGGCTTCAGCCTATTGCCTGAGCCGGCACCAGCTGCGGTTCTCCGTGGATTTAGCAGAAAACACGTTCACTGGGGGGAGTGATCAGAGTCCGGTCTCCGAAGGACCAGTCGGACCCGGCAGCCAGAACGTTCCCTGGTGTTGGACAAGCAGGCTGTCAGGGCTGATTAGAGGGACAGTTCCCAGACAGGCATTGCAGGGAAAAACGTTCCCTTCTCCGTATACAACCCACGAGAGAGACTGTTTGCTCTCCACTCTGCAGCAGGAGAAACAGAGAGGAAGAACCCGGTTTCTCTCCGAACACCCACGGATTTCCTCTCCTCCATCGAGGGTGAATTTAGTGTTCCTCCCCGGGCGCGGCGCGGGGCGAAAGAGCCCCTGTAATAAGATCCTAGACTGGCTGCTGAAATCAGCGTTTCCCGGACTGTCTCTGATTGTGCCTCAGTTTACATGATTTCACAGGCGAAGTCTTGGAATAGCCTTAAGGTCCACCGGTGCCTATGGCCCCCGCCGAGGAACACTGGCCTTAATAACAGCAACGAGCCTTGCCACACTTCTTGCGGGGGGTCTGGGTTGCTTTCCCGCGAGGGCTCTCTTGTTGGCTTAAAGTCCGCTGCCCTCACCTGCCCTTTTCCGGGGACCTACAGGGAAAAGGAACAAGCCCTGGTCTCTTTTCCTCTTCTTAGGGACACTGGTCACCCACCCCTTCCGAGCAAACAAGCTTGGGGGGCGGGAGGGGGCAGAACACAATTCAGTTCAAATCAACAGCCCGAAGAAGGCTGAGCCTCGACACTGTGCTGGGCGTCTGTGGCTGGCAGCTGACCCTGGCAGGTTTCATTTGGAAACCAGGAGCTATTAGGGAGCTCTTGTCCCCAGCCTTAACTATGCCCGCACTCTAGCTTCTGTGAGCAATAACATTGTTTCCGTACCTCTGTGTGTCTTGATTTTCAGTGGGGAAAGAAAGGGGCTTTGCTTAATGACTCTGTAAATAAAGCGAGGGAGCTGGTCTTTAGTGCAATTTATGCCTCAATTTAAATACCAGGAGGCCACTTCCCTGTTCTGTCTTTTGACCCTTTCCTGCTGTTGATGCTTGCATAGAAACCGTTTTAGACACAAATAAATGCATCCTAGAGTAAAACATTGCCAGAGCACTCTGCCGTTCTTGTGAGAGCTAGCAGAGCAACGCTTTTATATTTTTGCATTCAGATTTGCTTCTTTTCTTTTCTTTCTTTTGTCTTTTGGGTCTCCCCAGGCGAGGCTTAGGGATTACTCCTGGCTCTGCACTTGGGAATTACTTCTGGCAGTGCTCGGGGGGACCATATAGGATGCTGGGGCTCGAACCCAGGTTAACTCTGTGCAGGGTAAACACCCTGCCAGCTATACTATGGCGCCAGCCCCTCAGATTCACATTCTACCAAGAAAATATCAGTCCGGGTTATATGAGTTAAACAATTTGAAATCTCTCCAGGTGTTTATTGATGTATCCTTGCGCTTCCTGAAGAGGTGAAGCATCTTGCAGCTGCTTACACTCTCAAACCGGGAATTATGAGAACACGCCTAAGAAACAAATAGATGTTGTTTCTGTGTGTGAGTCCCACATATGTTTATTTGAGGGGTTTGTTAATTTGGGCTCTCATAAAAGTTGGGGTATGAGTAAGAAATGATTAATGTTTGTCTAAAAAGAAGCATCTTCCCTTGATTTGCTTCATCCAAATGCATTCTGGGGAGTGTCAGCTTAACTGAGAAGACTCCAGAGTTTTGTGCTCAAGAAGATCCCGATTTAAATGAGGCAGAAAATTGAAAACAAAACTCCAGTGACATGCTACAAACAACCCTCTTCTGAGGAATGAAGAATGCAATCATGTGTCTGATTTTATTGTTGTATAAATAAAAGTTATATTTCAGGAGGTAGAGTCTCTCCTACGAAATCTCTTTCCTCCTCTGGTTTTCCCACATGCCCGTCTGTGCCCAGTGCTGGATCAGGCAGTTGAAAAAGTGACACATGGTCATTTTTCCTCTCCCTCGTACTTCCATAGATATAAAGGACAAAAACCTTCCTCAATAATGATCAGGTCAGGGGCCAGAGCAATAGCACAGCAGGTAGGGCATTTGCCTTGCACAAGGCCGACCTGGGTTTGATCCCGGCATCCTATATGGTCCCCCCGAACACCGCCAGGAGTAATTCCTGAGAGAAGAGACAGGAGTAACCCTTGAGCATCACTGGGTGTGACCCAAAAAAGAAAAAACAAAACAAAGGTCAGGTCAGTGTCGCCCAAACGTTCTAGATGGTTACAGAAATCAAACCTAGACCTCACATTGGCCAGAGAAGTGTTCTACCTCTGGCTCACACATCCACTACCCCTTTTCCATTTTTCTCTTTAAAAAATATAGATTCACTTGTTTTAAGAATTTTTTATCTATCAGGTAGAAACCAGGGAATTTTATATTTTGTAAGTATCCCCCAACACAAATTAGTTAACAATCAGTCAATGTCTATCAAATACTGAATTTGATGCCTTAAGAAAGAAATGAATTAATTCTGGAGGGCCTCCAAGCAATGCTTAGGGTATTCTCAGGCACTCATGGTGAACCAGGCCAGCGGTTCAATGCCAGCATCAAATGATGCGGTGTAGCTTGGGCTTACAAGCTACGGTGTAGCTTGACCCTGAAGGAACGGTTTGAGGCTCTTCATATTCCTGAATCAACCAGATGCCATTGGGCTACATTGGCACGTGATAGGGTCCAATGGAAATGTTACTGGCGCCGCTCGAGCAAATCGATGAATAACGGGATTCAAGTGATCAAGTGATCAAGTAGCTTGGGCCTACGTGTTGCTCAGACCTGGCCATGCTAAGGACCACCAGGATCTTTCTAGCTGTATTCAGGAGGCTTCAGGATAACATGGCAATGCTCGGGGGTCTCTAGGACTAGCTGAGCAATGCTCAAATGCTCGGGCACCATCTGATGCTAGGGATCAAACTGAGTCATCAGGTTCATGACGGTCATGCTCTCTAACCTCCCTACAATCTTGAAAAAATACAGGGCCAGAGTGACAATCCCGTGGGCAGGACGCTTGCCTTATGACATGGCTGACCAGGCTGAGCTGCTGTCCGCTCAGCCTGTGCTAAGTTGATGAGGGGTCCTGGAAGGGGAAGGGCCGGGCTCCCTCTGCCTCCTGGTCAGACCCCCCAGAGGCCGGAAAACCTCATGCATCACAACCGTAGCCACTTTCAAGGTCTGGAGTCCACAGCTCTGCAATGCCACGCCCAGCAGAATAGTTGAGTTCAACTCAAGTATGCATGACTAGGTTATCAAATCCAACAGGTTTCCTGGGGAGCTGAAGCTGGGGCACCCTCCCCCAACTCAATGCCCTCTGGCAAGACCTGGTGGGCCACCCAGAACTGTGACGGGCTGGGACCTTATAAGGGGTGGTCCCATGTACCTCCATGGCGTGTGGGCACAAAGCACCCGGCATTATCTCAAAACCTAGTATATTCATCTAACAGGTATCCCATCACATTTTCTAGAAATAAAGTGTGTGGGCACAAGATGTGGTCTGGGGAACCACCTCAATAATTTCTTCTACAGTGGTCTCAAATGGCACAATGGATATTTGAGGATCTCCATTGACTTTTGTCTAACTCCAAGTTCATTGACCGTATTTAGAGAATTAGCTCCAACAACCAATATAGAATGGATTGTTCAGTGTATAAATAGGAAAATCTCAAATAGACGTGGAGATATGTGTGAAATAAGTGTTCTCAGTAGCTGTAGTGATGGTGTGTCTGGGATTGTCGGTAGAAAACCACTGTGTTCTGGAAACCCAGAAAGTGAATCCAAGAACAGAAACTGGCCAGACTCCCCACACATCAACCTAGGAAGAAAAAGAGTGGGGCATGATTTTATCATTACTATTCACTTATATGAGCCCTAAGGATCAACATAATTGATGCTGGCTAAGTGAGCAGGCATCGGGAGGGGATGGAGGGTGGGAGGGAAATGCGGGTCTCTGGTGGTGGTGGGGGGCACACCGGTGGTGGGATTGGTGCTGAATGATGGATCTTTCCAGCAACTGTATTGTGAAAAGGTTTATACTTTGTAAATCACGGTGTTTAAAATAAATCATTGAAAACCACAAAACCCATGGCTGATCACGGCTCAGCCCACAGCACCTCATATAGTCCCCTGAGCCCTGCCAGGAGCTATCCCTGAGTTCAGAGCCAGAACAGACCATCACATTAGATTCCATAATTAGAAAGGAAGATTTTTACATAAGTGTCACAAAGATTTAAGTCAAGCAGGCAAAAAAAAAAAAAGAAATTTGAACAATGCGTAGAACATTAGATTCAAAATTAAACTATTAACTTTTTTTTTTGAAGAACAGGTAAAAGTTTTCTAAAAAAATAATTTTTAAAATAAAAGATCAGAGGCTGGAGCAAAAGCACAGTGGGTAGGGTGTTTGCCTTGCACGCGGCTGACCCAGGTTCCATCCCCAGCATCCCATATGGTCCCCTGAGCACTGCCAGGAGTAATTCCTGAGCGGAAGAGCCAGAGCCAGGAGTAACCCCTGAGCTTCACAGGGTGTGACCCTAAAAGCAAAATAAAGTTAAATTAAAAAACCCCAAATAAATAGACTTCTGGATTTAAAATAAAATAAAATAAAATAAAATAAAATAAAATATCATAGAGCAAACTTCCACAAATGTCAAACCATAGGTACCACCACTCACATCCTCTGGGGCCGGAGAGAGAACAGGGGGAGGCACTTGCAGCCGACACAGGTTCAGTCCCGCGCGCTGCATACAGACCCCCAAGTACTTCCAGGGATGAGTCCTGAGAACAGAGCAAGGAGAAATCCCTGAGAAAAGCTGAATATGCCCCCTCAAAAAATAAAACAACGATCATATTCTCCAACTATGAGAGTCAATAACAATAATAAATAACAATAATATCTTTAGAAAAACCCATGCATTTTGAACCTTTTTTTTTTTTTTGCTTTTTGGGTCACACCCGACAATGCTCAGGGGTTTCTCCTGGCTCTGCACTCAGGAATTACTCCTGGTGGTGTTCGGGGGACCATATGGGATGCTGGGGATTGAACCCAGGGCTGGCATGGGCCGGCCACGTGCAAGGCAAACGCCCTACCTGCTGGGCTATCGCTCCGGCCCCTGTATTATTTAGTACCTAAGTCTACGAAGTGAGAAAGAAAACAAAAACACCACTCTATGTATTTGTGCGATTGCATTTGCCTTTTTTTTTTCGGTGGGGTGGCATATCTGGCTATATCCAGGGGTTACTCCAGGCTCTGGAATCAAGAATTACTCTGGGTGTGCTCAAGGAACCATATGAGAGGCTGGAGATGAACCGCATGCAAGACTAGTGCCCTACCTACTGTACTATCTCTCTGGCCCCTGTATTTTTAATATGATAGCTTACTAAGTATAAAAACATGATTAATTAATTTTAAAAGTAAAGAAAGAATGGTCATTTTTATGCATAATCAGAATCTCTTTCCAATACCTTAGTAATTTATACACATTAAGAAAAACTGGTATTGGGCCTGGGCGACAGTCCAGTGGTAGGCGTTTGCCTTTCATGCGGCCGACCGGGTTTGATTCCCGGCCTCCCATATGGTCCCCCACGCAGTGCCAGGAGTAATTCCTGAGCACAGAGATAGGAGTAACCCCTGAGAATTGCTGCTGGGTGTGACCCCCCAAAAAAGGCAAAAAAAAAAAAAGGAAAACTGGTAATATTGGGATGCTATAGAGATTACAATAAGCCACTGTTAACAAGGCAACTCTCTTTGAATGCTACTGTATAATTGGGGGGTATTTTTTCAGGGACCACACCAAGCAGTGCTCCCTGCTTTGTGCCCAGAAGTGACCATGGAGGTTCTGAGGAGACCATATCCGATCCAGAGGATTTGAACCAGGGTCAGTGGGATGTAAGGCTAGTAACACTGGTCCCCCTAAAATCTATTGTTGTGTCTACCACGTACAAAGTTCAATAAGCATTGGGAAATGATGCCAAAGAAAGCATTGTTGATATTTCCAGCTAGAAATATATCTTTGTGTATGTAACAATAGACATATCCTGCCTATCTCCATAGAGACGTGGTGCAGTATTATCATTCAATACAGATAGGTCTCAGTGTACCACAAGTGGAGAAAATTAGCTAGAATTCCAGGAAATGTGCATTAAAGTCATTATTTTTAATTAAAAACTGTATATATCTGTATCTATGTCTCTTTATGTCTCTATCTCTGGCTCTGATGTCAGAGATCACTCCTACTGGTGCTCAGGGGACTGATCCTGGGTGAGCTGCATGCAAGGCAAGCAACCTGTCTATCCCCTAGAAATATCATTTTAAGTTTGTAATGAGATGAAGGTATTCTAGTCCAGAGTTGAATGCAGGCATCAGGGTTAATTAGTAATGCTTCAAATTATAGACCACTGAAGTTTCTTGTACAACTAACCATCAATTAGCTATGCTAATCAGAGAAGCTGGAAACAATTACTGACAAAAATGAAACCAGCAGGGTTGAAAAAGAAAAGCCACTCATTTCTGTCCAAAGACTGGTTTCAGTCTTTAGTCTATCAGAACTTACTAGAGCATCTTGTAAGGAGATATTATAACCTCTTTATTTGAAAGAGACATTAATGAAAGGTTGAATTCTTTTTTTTTAATTTTTATTATACCACCATGAAATATACAGTCACAAAAGTGTTCATATTTGGGTTTCGGTCATACAGTGTTCCAGCACCCATCCCACCACCAGAGCCCATTTCCCTCCACCAATGTCACATGATTTCTCCCCCTCCCCCTGCCTGCATCGATGGCATGCAATTTTCATTTCTCTCTCTCTCTCTTCCTTAGAAGATTAAATTCTAAAAAGTCTCTTTTTTCTTTTCTATATTATTCTTTATAGAAGCTATATTCAAATTAAAACAATCATCAAAATACAAGAAGCAGGAAACTTAGACACAAAAATCCAGTCAAGGAGCCAGAGAGACAGTGCAAGGCTGACCCTGGTTTGATCCCCAGCACTGCATGGCCAGTATGAGACCTGGAGGTCCCATGATGACGCTGGGTGTGGGTGCTCAGGTCCCAGAGCTCTGCCAGGATGCGTCTGGTATTCTCCTGCACTGAGGATTAACAGGAAGACTCCAACCTCCTGAGCTCCAGTTGGAGTCCCTCAAGACCTAAAGATCAATGTAGAATCATCACAGTCTATGCCCTGTAACTCAGAATCCTTGTGGAGGGGTTAAATTCAGTCTGAGGCTGCCTTATTTACCACCAGTTCATCACTTTTTTTGGTTGTAGCTTCTGAACTCTGAGATCTCTGGTTGGACAGTGAGTCTCAGGTCAATCCTCTTTGCCTCTTTCACTTCTGCTCCCATATTGTAGGAGACCCTCTCAGTGAGATTGAGATTGGTGACTCCTGGTTCCTACTGATCCGCTATCCCCCTGTTCCCCTCCTCTACCTCTTGTCAACATTGTTGTGGTACCTGGGGGTGCATACACCCTTGGCTGTGTAATGGGCGTCACACATCAGGTTGGCTGCTCACATATTCAGTATCAGCACTGGGGTCACATCTCTCAGTTGTGTTGCTCACAGGCGTGTTTGCCAGGTGGTGCTCACATATATTTTCAGTTGGAATTCCTGCTGGATCACACTCTTCAGCTATAGTGCTTGCACATACCTGGTTCTGGTACAGCTGGAAATTGCTTGAAGCCCAAGACAACAAAGTTTCTAGGCTTAAGCATCAGAGCTTGGGGGCCGGAGCGATAGCACAGTGGGTAAGGCATTTGCCTTGCACGCAGCCAACCTGGGTTCGATTCCTTGGCATCCCATATGGTCCCCGGAGTGCCGCCAGGAGTAAATCCTCAGTGTAGAGCCAGGAATAACCCCTGAGCATTACCAGGTGTGACCCAAAAAAAAAAAAAACCCTCAGAGCTATGCTTTGTGCATGCGTGGTCACCTGGAATTGGACTCTTGACCTCACATTTGCAAGTAGTCACCTTAATTAGTGGGTTATCTCCCAGTGACCCTCCACCCACAGTCTTAAATAAATTCATAATAAACCTTTTTATTTTTCAGTCAAGGCTTTGGATAATTTTCTCCAAATAAATGTTTAATTTGAGAGACTGTAAAATGCTTAGACATCATCCAATGCCACAAGAGATAATTAAAGAGTGACAATAGTTTATTGAACAGAATTTATAAGCTCCAGACAGAACTCATCATACCTGATCTCTGGAAGTTGTTTGAGCTCTGTTTGTTCTGCTCTTTTAAGAAGAATATTTGTCTTTGTACATATATTGTTTTTTTTTTTTTTTTTTTTCTTTTTGGGTCACACCAAGCGACACTCAGGGGTTACTCCTGGATCTTTGCTCAGGAATTACTCCTGGCTCTTTGCTCAGGAATTACTCCTGGCAGTACTTAGGGGACCATATGGGATGCTTGGGATTGAACCTGGGTGAGCCGCATGCAAGGTAAACACCCTATCTTCTGTGCTATCGCTCCGGCCCCCTAGGAGAAATTTTTTGAGTGAAGAGCTGGGAGTAACTCCTGAACAATGCCAGGTGTGACTTAAAAGCAATATATATATATATATATATATATATATATATATATATGAAGGGCCGGAGAAGGTAGGGCATTTGACTTGCATGCGGCTCACCCAGGTTCAATCCCAAGCATCCCATATGGTCCCCTAAGTACCGCCAGGAGTAATTCCTGAGCAAAGAGCCAGGAGTAACCCCTGAGTGTCGCTTGGTGACCCAAAAAAAAAAAAAGGATATATATATATGTATATATATTTTATTTTTGTTATGTATAGAACAGGTATTTTATTTTATAGGATTGAGTTACATTACATATAACTTACATTTAAATTGTTGCCTTAAAAATGTAAGCAGTTTTATGTTACTAGACTTCAAAATCAAGATTCCTGTATTTACAGAAACCAATCTATGGGGCAAACAATAATTTATTTAACTATTCTTCTACTTTAGACCTTACTTTCTTTTTCTCCTTTTTTTTCTTTGCATTTTGGGTCACACCTGGCAATGCTCAGGGGTTACTCCTAGTTCTTCGCTCAGGAATTATTCCTGGTGGTGCCTGGGGGACCACAGAGGACGTCTGGGATCAAACCCGGGTCAGCTGCATGCAAGGCAAATGCCCTTCCCACTGTGCTATCACTCTGGCCCCTTTTTCTCCTTTTTTTTATACCCTATAATTTAATCCCCTGCCTCAAAAATTCTGGAGTTTATTTTAGCATTTTCCAAACGCATGTCTATGGATGATACATGCTTTTAGTTATTAACCTATGTTATTTACTGGTTGCATTGTGTTGAGACTTATATTATTTTCTTTTTTCTTGACATAGATGAGAAAGCAATGATAGCCAGAAGGAAGGAAATCTGCCTCTGGTTCGAAAATTTCCAGTTAGGAGGTCAATTAGTCTCACCTGGAAGGGTGGGTGAGCAAGGATCAGGGGGTGTGGATCAGGGCTCCTTGATATCTGTAACTTATTACACAATTATGTGTGGCCCATGTCAACCCTCCAAGCAGATACCATAATCTTTGTTTTATTTATTTATTTATTTATTTATTTATTTTTGCTTTTTGGGTCACACCGGCAATGCTCAGGGGTTACTCCTGGCTCTGCACTCAGGAATTACTCCTGGCGGTGCTCGGGGGACCATATGGGATGCCGGGGGATCTAACCTGGGCCAGCACAGGCCGGCGCGCGCAAGGCAAATGCCCTACCCACTGGGCTATTGCTCCGGCCCCTCGTTTTATAGATGAGAAAACTGAACTTTAGAGAGCAAAAAACTAATGAGCCAGGTCACAAAGCTAGTGGGTTTGGAGTTTGGATCCTAACTCAGGAGAATCTGCTCTTGTTTGATGTGACTTATTCTACACTTAGTCTAGGCGGCATGTACATATATACTTAAAAATTAATTTGAATGCCAATGTCACAGTTCAGTGCCATAATGAAGATCTATATTGGATCCAACTCTCTTAATATTCAGCCCTGTTCGAGAAACTCCTCAACAAAAATCGTAAGCACATGGGCATTCATTTTTTTTGTGCCAAATTGTTCAGTTTCACAAAGTTTCCATCAAGATTTTCTTTTTGGTTTACTTTGAGTCAGGGACTGAACTCAGGCTCTCATACCTGCAAAGCATATTCTGCCTTTCAGCGGTGTTTCTCACCCTTCAAGTCTGAATTGTTCTGATCATAGAAGCACTGAGATTTTCCAAATAATTTTGTCTTTTGGTCTTACAGTTTCTCTTTCAAGTATTTAAAAAAATCACTCAACCTTCTACTAAGAATTTTGCTATTGTTCACTGCTCCTCTCCCTGACTCTTCCTGGCAGGACTCTGGATAATTTGAATTTCTCTTAGCGATCTAATTACTCTGTTTGGGGTAGTAAAGGCGGTTGGGTTTGTGGGCTACATCATATTATATACACTAAGTTTTTTTCTGGCTCTGTGCTTAGAAGTGACCCCTGGCAGTGATCAGGACCTGAGACCAGGTTCGAGATTAAAAAAAAGGGATGGCCACATGTAAGGCAAATGCCTTACCCCTAATTACCTGCTTAAGTAATAGTTTCCTGCAAAATCTGAACAACAGCTGCTACAGAGGGTAATGCGCATTCCTTGTACAATTAGGGTCACTTATTACTGTCCACTCTCTCCCTCCTATACATCTATCACTCCCCAGAACTATCCGTTTCTTAGCCACCCCCAGAACTATCCCTCAAGCCCACCTTCCCCTCACACTGCTTTTCTATATCACCAAAGTCCAAGCATGGGAAAGGTTGGGCAGAACCGCCGTGACTCCATCTTGAAGCAGTAGACTCCATATTGTGCCTTGGGGTTATAAGTTTTCAAGCCTAGTAAGAAAAACATGCCAGACCTCAAGAACATAAACAAAAGCGTCCAGACATCCCGCCACTGATAACGGGATGTTACCAATTGGGGCAAGGAGAACGTGAGCAAGAGCACTGGGCAAGCAGACGTGAGTGATGAGACGTCTCGGGACTGTTTTAAGGTTTGCACCTGACTCCATGGCTCATTATTTTGAAAACTAGAAGGCCAGAAAGCCAGATGGAACGCACTGCCCAATTTACTCCTGTACTTTTGCTTTGGCTTAGAGAAGAGTAAGAAAGCAAAAACTCATCCCACTTAGGTAACCCCCAGAGTGGATAAAATGCAAAGACTTCAGTGACTCGGGGCTCCAGGTCCCTAAGGCTGTGAACCCTCCCTCAACGCCTCAGTGCTGAGTTCCTTTCTGTCCCAGTAAATCACTTTCTTTTCTGTCCCAATAAAACTCTTTATGCCTCCTGTCTGACTCTTGGTGTCTGTGAGTTGCGGGGACTTAACACATGGACACTTCTTCCAACCCTGCATTTAAATATTTTTTTTTTCTTTTTGGGTCACACCGGCACTGCTGCTCAGGGGTTACGCCTGACTCTGCACTCAGGAACTGCTCCTGACAGTACTGGGGGACCATCTGGGAATTCGGGGATCGAACCTGCGTTGGCAGCATGCAAGGTAAAAGCTCTACCCGCTGTACTATAGCTCCACCCTCTTAACTAAATTTTTTTTGTTTGTTTTGGGGCCCCATCCGGGGTTGCTCTTGTGCTCAACGCAGGCCCCTGAGGGTGCTTAGTGCCGAGGTCAGACCGCTGGAGAGCATTACAGAGCAAGCTCCTTCAGTCCCTGTGTTTGGCTGACTTGCACCCCTTAAACGAGGGCAATCGTTCTAGAACACCCTTGAGACACAAGTTGGGAAGTTGAGTCAAATGTCAGGGGAGAAGAGGGCGCGGGGGCGTTTTCTCGGAGTTTGTGAACCGTGGGCCCTCGAGGTTGTTTCTTTCTGCCTGGATTCCAAACTGGCTCAAGGCAGACAACACTCCATGGTGGGTCGCGGGCAGCGCGCGGGCGGGGCTGGCGGGCGCAGGCGGGTCCCAGCGCCTGCTGCTGTTCAGAGCCGCGGGCCCGCCGCTGGGACAGTCGGTATCAGAGCCTTGAGCGACTGGAGCCTGCGCCCGGATACAAACTTAACGAGTCGTTAGCAAAGTTCTTTGGGTTGATCCTCGCCGGCCGGCGCGCGGGATACCATGGACAGCAGCCGCGATCCCACCCCGGGGCGCATGGACGCGGCGGGCTTCTGGCAGGTGTGGCAGCGCTCGGACCCGGATGGTGAGTAGGATAGTAGGACGAGACCCCAACACGTTCAGGTACAAGGATCTAGAGTTTTCCCTTCCAGTAGGAGCGTCTTTCCTTGCAGAGAAAGCTGCCTTCCTGCATGGATAATGCAATCAATATACCTAAAAAACTGGTATTTTGACCTAAATTTTGCTAAGAGATGTTTGTTCTCTCGGGTTCTCACACAAATGGACCCCTTGTGAAAGGTAGGGGTGTGTGTGTGTGTGTGTGTGTGTGTGTGTGTGTGTGTGTGTGTGTGTGTGCTTATACAACGATCTTGTACTCAAGGCTCTGTAGTCTGATAGGCAGCAACCTAATTTAACGAGTCAGCTAACTTTCTTTTGGGGGTTGGGGGGACACCTGGTGGTCCTCAAGGATTACTCTTGGCTCTCCTCCCCTGGCAGGCTTTGGGGACTGTGTGGCGTGCGGGGGGTCGAGCCCCGAACCCCGCAGGCCAAGTGCAAGGCAGGAGCCCTAACCTCAGGTCCATCACTCTGACCTGAGTCGGCTCACTTTTATAAACCAAATTGCTGTAACCTCCAGTCTCTTAACGGGAAGGTTGATTTTCATGAGGTTTCAAAAGATGCTATCTCCACTCTCCAAGAAAGAGTAGGTTAAAAAAAAAATCTTAGCATTGGTTTTGCCCTTTTAATACGTAAACCAATCAACAAACTATCTTTAACTGCTGAGATTCAGTTCTTAGGTTTGCCAAGTTTCTCCCAAGCTTCTACACAATTTTTGGTTTGGATTTTTCTGAAACTCAAGTTTGCAGATTCAAATTCTTATATTTAGTATAATTATGGTATTTTCCAAATATTAGCAGAAGCCCAACACAAATCATTTACTCATTCAGGTGTGTTGACAATTTCAAACCATGTCTCTTGGAGGACAATGTTGGCATTTAATTATTGGACTAGCAAATGATAACAATCATGTTTTAAAAAAGAATTGTGAAATTAAAAAGCAAATTTAGAAAATATATGATGTCATATATAATTCTATACAAGTGACTGTTATTTCTGCATATCTTCTTGCATTTAGAAAAAGGTTATATAGAAGAGAAGGAGCTGGATGTTTTCTTGAAACACATGTTGTTAGAACTGGGCACTGATGTAAGTATTTGCTCCACTAAGTGTTAATTGATGTGTCTTACAGAGAGTATCAGGAAACAGCCAATTCTTATGTTGCTTTGCACCTTCTAATCCCATCTACCTCTGTTATTCCTTGCATGCATATAAATTTTCTCCCTCTCCTAGCAACACAGAAGGATTTAGGCAGGTTTCACAAAGCATTAGTGATTCTGTTTGCGGAATTTCAGTGTAACATCTGTCATCCACTCAGAAATGCAAACAGAAGATTCAAACAACTGTATTGAGTGTCTCCTTGGTGATGTCTTTGCTAAGTGGACTTAAATCTGGAGATAAGGTAGCCCACTTTGCCCAAAAAAGGTACAAGAGTTGTTGAAAGTTTTAAGGCTCTGGGTCTTTCATCTATTTGCTACTCCTTTGATAATAAAACTGTTTAAAATAATTTTCCCATCATTCATTTTATTTGGTGACTCTCAATATTTCTTAGGACATGACATATAAACAACATAATAACCAAATACAACTTAGAGCTCAGGTATGAATGCAAACCAATTTTTACAGAATTCCCGTCCCCACTCTATGACAAAACCCTCTTGGAATGTGTAGATTAGATTTTGAAGACCCCTGTACCAAAACAGAGGGAAAATTTTCCAGGGATGCATGACATAGGTAGGTCGGGCTACAGTCATATCCATAGCAAGCTGTGGGATAGCTCATTCCTAGGAGGGTAAAAATAGACAAAGCCTCTCAGTTCTTGGGAAGTGATCCCCTCACTTCATTCATATTTTAGGAACTTACTAACTTAAAATCTTACCTAGTAAGGATTTTGATTAAGGATTATTTACTCAAAAAATCTATCTCTGGTCTCTCTTCTACAACATGGTAGGAGCCATTTAAATACTATAATAATCTGCTTTCCAGGTCAGACTAACATAGTTATCAAACTGTAGGCTCTGAGTATTAGATATCATTACAACATTTTAAAGTCAAGTGGCTTTAACATGATTCTTCCTGGTTTATTTAGGATGCAGTTATGGAAGAAAACATGCAGAAAGTGAAACAACAATTTATGGCTACTCATCATGCCTCCAGTGATGGCTGCATACAGATGAAAGAGGTAAAAGAACAATTGTACCTTTCTTAATGGAATCTTCCGGGCTACTGTTTCCTCTAAAAGTAATGAAAAACTTCTTTTTCTAAATAATGGAAATTTTACATTGGATTGGGACATCAGAACTCTGCCAAGATTGGCCCTTATAACATTTTCAAAGTAATGATTCTCAATTGTTTTTCCTTTGTTTAGTAACAGCACACAGGTCTTCCATTATTTCATTTAGGTCAATCAATATTTATTCTTATTTTATGATTGGGGAGCTGATACGATGGGTCTGCTGCTTGCTCCAACATTTGTCTCTGTACAGTGTCCTGTCCAAATTGAATCCTAACTTCAGGAAAAGCATAATGAGGCCAAATGAGTTTCAGCTCTAGCATCAGTTCGCAGTAGAGGTAGGGAAGATCATTAAAAACGAAACAAAGCAGCAGCTGTCCACTCCAAATGCACCCACATTTATCGATACCTCCTAATGGAAGGAACTGTTCTGGGCATATATTTCCCCCAGATAATCTATCTTTAGCCTCATCTTTTTTTCTTGCATAATGAAAGTGTGGGCTTAACCCAAGTCCTTACTCCACTGTTGGTAACTACCTAATCATGCAAAACTTCTAACTTCTGTGTAGTCTAGTTCCTTATTTTGTGTCTTGTACTCTATAGGTTGTTAGGATTATGAGTTAGCTTGTGTAAGAATTTCAAACAGGGGCTGGACCAATAGTACAGCGAGTAGGGCATTTGCCCTGCAAGCGGCCAACCTAGGTTCAATCCCTGGCATCCTATATGGTCCCCTGAACACTGCCAGCAGTAATTCCCGAGTGCAGAGCCAGGAGTAACCCTGAGCATTGACAATCAGATGTACATCCTCCCCAAAAGAATTTAGAACAAGTTGTAGCACATGTAAAAGTTATTTGTTATTTTTTACATTTTTATAATCATTGTGAGTTAATTTAATAACGGAACTTCTTAGACCACTGACAGGAACACACTAAGTACTAACAAGCTTATTATTAAGATTAGTATTATTAACTTGGATTGTAAACTCAGGCAGATGAACATAACATTTCATTCTTCATGCTGGGGCAGAACCTTTTCTTTTTTATTGGGTGTGGGGGGGGTGGGGTCACAACCGGCCATGCTCAGGGGTTACTTCTGGCTCTGCACTCAGGAATTACTCCTGGCGGTGCTCGGGGGACAATATAGGATGCGGGGGATTGAACCAAGGTCGGCACACGTGCAAGGCAAATGCTCTCCCCACTGTGCTGTAGCTCCAGCCCTGCAATGCCTTTTGAAAGAACCATGAATCTGGGGCCAGAGCGATACTACAGCGAGGGAGGGCATTTGTGTGGAAAGCGGCCAACATGGGTTCAATCCCAAGCATCCTATGCGGTCCTCTGAGCACTGTCAGGAGTAATTCCTGATGCAGAGACTAGAGTAACCTTTACGCATGTCCGAATGTGACCCCAAATGCCAAAAAAAAAATTAAGAAAAAAAAATCAGCGAATCAAAACCAATAATCAAGGGCACAGCGTTGCTTTCTGGGCTTCCCATCCTGTGAGATCTGAATTCTTCGGACCCCGAACACCCCCACTAAACCTTTTACTCCGAGACGCACTGGCTTGTATCATTGACGATTCCCCCACTTCTTTAGCTTGCCAGCATATTCTTGTCCGAAGACGAAAACTTTCTTCTTGTCTTTCGCGGAAACACCCTTGGACAGCAGCGTGGAGTTTATGCAGGTAAGTGGTTGCGTCTCTGTGGAGAGTGAGGACTGAGAATCCAGGTGTGGTTATGACCATTTCTGCGTAGCCCCCAAAGGAAAGCAGCCCACAGAGGACAAGACCAAGCAAAGCTGCCCTTGGGGATGTGTCAAGATGTTGGCGCCGCTGACCCAGGCTGTTGCGGGTGGATGAACTCCTTTTGTTCTGGGCTATTCAAAGGACCAGTCAGGTCCTTTGAACACTGAGATATTGGAGCGAGGGAGGAGGCGGTGGTAGAGACTGGATGGAGTTCTGTGTAATTCCAAAACAAACATTTTATTTTGTTTTTTTGAGTATGCTATCTAGAGTTCTATTTCAGTGTTGGCAACTAATTCTAATTATATATATATTTATTAATATTTTATTATACCACCATGAGATATACAATTACAACGTTGTTTGTTCATGTTTGGAGGTTTCGGTCACATAGTTTTCCAGCACCCCGCCCTCCACCAGTGCCCAACATATATATATATATATATATATATATTATGATACCAAAATCCAATGTCAGGCGAAACGTGGATCAGGTCTTACCAAAAGTGGAAATTACCACAAACGTGTGGGAGTCAGAGGTTAGGTAAGACAGAGACGGGAACATGTGTGAATAAATGTCGAAAGGGCTAATACCAACCTAGAACTGAGCATTAAATAAAGGCCAAAAAAATGCACATGATGGCCTCTAAGTGTATGTGTTGCGATCCACAATATGTAAGAGAAGGAAAAAGAGAGAGAGGGAGAGAGAAAAGAGATAAAGAACCTGCCATGGAGGCAGGCTATGGGAGGGGAGAGGGAATTGGGGACTAATTCTAGTTTTAAAGGCAAAGAACTCAGAGCTCCCAGCCAGTAAGCTGGGGATTTTGTTTGCAGTCACAAAGCTCAGTCAAAGCAGAAGATTCCTCTCCGCCTAGGCATTACTATGAAGACCAGGGAAGGCAGAGCCAGCTGCCTCAGGCCAGGGAGAACTCAACTGTAGATCTTGCCACCAGGTTCCTATTCCTGAAACAGCTACTAAAGCTCCATTTAGGAAAAATAACTTTTGCACTATAGCTACCTTCAACCCAAGTAAAGGTCTTGGAAAATGACTGGCGCAGGCACAGGCAACTCATGAAAGAAATCTGAAGTAGTAATTAAATAAACAAAGGCATGTGAATTAAAAGCAGCTAAGTTGGTCGAGTTTATTTTAGAGAATCAATAAAAATAGTGTGGGCAAGCAGCAATGAAATTGTTGCTCAGCTTCTGTTGGTGGGCACACACTGGATGGATGAATTTTATATAAAGTATTGCTGCAAAACATTAACATTTCATTACCTAGAGTTGATTTTTAAAAATCTTTACTCTTTGATTTAATAATACTACGTTTAAAGACATATATCTTAGAGATATGGCAAGATTTATGAACAGTGATATTTATTAAATGTTGTGAGTATTTAGCTAGATTAAAGTAAAAAGAATTTCAATCAATGATGGAAAAATTAGGCAAATTTTTACATATTAATCTTGTTCATTCATTCCAAGAACACGTCTGAGCACTTACCACATACCTGGTTAGTGCTGGAGTCTCTGGAGAGCAAAGCATGATTGTGGAACGTCCTGTATCACTGAAGATCAAGTTCTCTAAGAATATCTAGTGACATAAACAGGAAAATATAAATGTTCAAAAAAAATTGAGGGATGGAGCAGATAGGGGTCCAGCCTTCAGTTACAAAGACATTTAGGATTGAGTTTCAGGTGGACAATGTTCCAACACCAATATTCGTTGTTTTTATAAAAGTGACAGCATTTTTTGCTGATTTTCCTGTATTTTTTGTACTTTTTAAATATTTACAGGATCACAGTTATTCGTATATTATTCTGAATGACATTTTCGAAGTAATCATAACCATGTTTAAAATGCCCACAGGAAAAAAATAAAATGCCCACAGACACGCTTGCTTATTTACAAAGACGGTTAATTCATTGACCTGTCACTATGCTGACAACTGCCATTCCCTTTATTGCTGCAGGGGTTCAAAGATGGGAGAAAAGAAAAGTACATTTTGGGGAAGTTTTCTCTCTTTTTATTTTAAGCTTTTTTGGGTCACACCTGGCGATGCTCAGGGGTTACTCCTGGCTCTGCACTCACGAATTACTCCTGGCCGTGCTTGGGGATAATATGGGATGCCGGGGATTGAACCCACGTTGCCTACTTGCAAGGCAAACACCCTACCTGCTGTGCTATCACTCCTGCCCCTCATTTTTAAAAAAAAATTTAGCAATATTTTATTATGGTTATTTATCATAGATGTAATATCTCAAAGATAACAACCCTATCTTAGATGTGTTGTCTCCTTCCCTTTTTTATGGGAACAGGGAACCTCCAGGGGCTCAGGTACCTGGGGCCACTCCTGGCAAAACTTGGGTGAGATAGTTTAATGTTCTAGCTAGCCCTTGGGTACTTGGGTGACCTTGAAATTTTGGGGAGTCAGACTTGAGTCTCTGTATATAACTCTTGCACTTCTGATCCCTGGGTCTTTTTTTTTTTTAACATTTTATTATACCA
The DNA here is from genome assembly GCA_021461705.1 of Cryptotis parvus. Classification (NCBI taxonomy): domain Eukaryota; kingdom Metazoa; phylum Chordata; class Mammalia; order Eulipotyphla; family Soricidae; genus Cryptotis; species Cryptotis parvus. The sequence continues at coordinate 86,766 of JAJIBD010027360.1, forward strand.
CCGTGAGATATACAATTACAATGTTCATGTTTGGGGGTTTCGGTCACACAGTGTTCCAGCACCCGCCCTCCACGAGTGCCCATCACCCACCACCCATGTCCCCAATTCCCTCCCCCCACGTCCTGCCTAAATGGCAGATTCTTTTTTTTTTCAGTGTAATTTGTGTTTTTTTTTTTTCATTTTTTTTTATTTATTTTTTTTTAATTTTTTAATTTTTACAATTACAAAGATATACAATTAAAAAGTTCATATTTGGGTTTTGGTCATACAGTGTAGCAGCACCCATCCCGCCACCAGTGCCCATCTCCCACCACCAACGTCCCGGTTCCCTCCCCCCTCCCCCCAGCCCTCCTCCATGGCAGGTTCTTTATTTCTTTCCTAAATGGCAGATTCTTTATCTCCTCTCTCTCTCCCTCTCTCTCTTCCTTCTCCTACACATTGTGGGTTGCACTACGTACACTTAGAAGCCATCATTTGCATTTTTTGTCTGTATTTAATGCTCAGTTCTATGTTGGTATCAGACCTTTTGACATTTATTCACACATGTTCCCTTCTCTATCTTACCTAACTTCTGACTCCCACGCGCTTGTGGTAATTTCCACTTTTGGTAAGATCACCTGCTATATTTATGTCATGCAAATAAATGCAGTCATTCTATGTCTCTCTCTTTCCTTCTGACTAATTTCACTCAACATGATTCTTTCCATGTCCATCTATTTATAGGCAAATTTCATAACTTCATTTTTCCTGACAGCTGCATAGTATCCCACTGTGTAGATGTACCACAGTTTCTTTATCCGTCATCAGTTCTCGGGCATACTGGTTGTTTCCAGGTTCTGGCTATTGTGAATAGTGCTGCTATGAAAATAAAAGTGCGGATTGTGTTTCTGCTGTGTGTTTTTGGCTTCCCAGGGTATATTCCCAGGAGTGGTATGCTGGGTCAAAGGGGAGCTCAATTTCTAGTCTTTGGAGGAATGTCCATATTGTTTTCCAGAAAGGTTGTACAAGTTGACATTCCCACCAACAATGTATGAGAGTCCCCTTTTCCCTGCATCCACACCAGCACTTGTTGCTTTTACCTTTTTGGATATGGGCCATTCTCTGTGGTGTGAGGTGATATCTCATTGTTGTTTTGATTTGCATCTCTCTGATGATTAGTGATGATGAGCATTTTTTCATACGCCTTTTGGCCATTCGGATTTCTTCCTTGTCAAAGTTTCTGTTCATCTCTTCTCCCCATTTTCTAATGGGGTTGGCTGTTTTTTTCTTATATAGCTGTACCAGTGCCTGATATATCCTGGATATTAACCCCTTATCAGATGGGTATTGGGTGAATATTCTTTCCCATTCTGTCGACTGTCTTTCTATCTTGGTCACTGTTTCTTTTTGAGGTGCAGAAGCTCTTAAGTTTCATGTAGTCCCATATGTTTATATTTTCTTCTAGTTGCTTTGTTAATGGTGTTTCACCTTTGAAGATGTCTTTAGCTTCAATGTCGTGGAGGGTTTTTCCTATATTTTCTTCAACGTACTTTATGGAATCAGGTCTGATATTGAGATCTTTAATCCATTTTGATCTGATTTTTTGTGCAAGGTGTTAGACACAGGTCCAAATTCATTTTTTTTACATGTAGCTGTCCAGTTTTCCCAGCACCACTTGTTGAAGAGGCTTTCCTTACTCCAGTTTGGACTCTTTGCACCTTTATCAAAGATTAACTGATCATGTCTTTGAGGGTGGGTGTCAGGATACTCAACTCTATTCCATAGGTCCACAGGTCTGTTTTTATTCCAGTACCACGCTGTTTTAATTACTGCTGCTTTGTAGTACAGTTTGAGGTTGGGAAAGGTGATGCCTCCCATCTTCTTTTTCCCAAGGATTGCTTTAGCTACCTGTGGGGGTTTATTATTCCATGCAAATTTCAGGAGAGTTTGGTCAATTTCTTTAAAGAATGTCATGGGAATCCTTATAGGAACCGCATTGAATCTGTACAAAGCTCTAGGGAATATTACCATCTTGATAATGTTAATTCTCCCCCATCCATGAGCAGGGAATGTGTTTCCATTTCCTTGTGTCCTCTTTTATTTCTTGAAGCAGTGTCTTGTAGTTCTCTTTGTATAGGTCCTTTACACACTTGGTTAAGCTGATTGCTAGGTAGTTGATTTTCTGTGGCACAATTGTGAATGGAATCGATTTCTTAATATACCTTTCTTCTCTTTCATTATTTGTGTATAAGAAAGCCACAGACTTTTTGGGTATTAATTTTGTACCCTGCCACTCTACTATACATATCTATTGTTTCTAAGAGTTTTTTGGTCGAGAGTTTAGGGTTCTCTAGGTATAATATCATGTCATCTGCAAATAATGATAGCTTGATTTCTTCCTTGCCTATCTGGGTGCCCTTAATGTCCTTTTGTTCTCTGATTGCTATGGCGAGTACTTCCAGTACTATATTGAATAAAAGAGGTGAGAGAGGGCAGGCAACCTTGTTGTGTTCCTGATCTTAAGGGGAAGGCTTTCAATTTTCCCCATTGAGAATGATACTGCGCTGTGCTGCACCTCATTTTTTAAAAATTTGCAATATAACACAACTTAATGTATAATATAATGATTTTCTGTTTATAGATAATAATCAGAATAAATTCAGTTAACATTGGTTCCCATATACAGCAATATAGTATTCTTGACTATTATTACCATGCTGTATATGATATCCCGAGTATAAATGGAATTCATTCCTTCCTCCCTCCCTCTAATGTCATGTAAACCCCCCCCCCCCACACACACTCACACAAACCCAGTGGTGCTTGGGAACTGAACTCAGGGCTTCCATATGTTTCAGTCCTTTGACCAATCCTCACAGCTCCTGAAGGTCTGGATTTGGAGCCTTTCACTCATTTTACCCCCTTCATCTCTCACCTCTGGTCAGTTCCAATTCGTTTTGTTTCTGGGGTTTGCTTTATTCTTTTGTGTTGTTTTCCCTTATTTGTCTCACATCTCAGATTTATTTCACTGAGCACCAGACCCTCAAAGTCCATCCAGGTAGTCAGAGATGGAAGAAAAAATTTTTTTATTATTTTGATAGTTTTATTTGAAAATAAAAAAAGTAGACCAATGAAGTGTGTAGACAAGATAAAATACAATTCAATTTTATGGCAAATGTAATAGAAATAGCATAGAAAGGAAGCATAGAGATATGATAAGTAATTATCACTGAGGTAGGTATTTCTGGGGATGGTAGTTAACAGCCTTCAGTAGTTTTTTTATGCAATGCATATGATTCCTTTACTAAGCAGAACAAAGCACTATTAAGATTTAGGCCTGTTATAAGTTATTCTGATCCTTTATATTTTAAGAAGTTCTAATCTAATAATTTTGTCTTTCCCCTGAACTACAGAATCAGAAAATAATTTATTTATTCAACTGCAAATTATTCTGGAGCAGGGGGCCACATCCAGCTGTTCTCAGGGCTTACTTCTGTCACTCCTGTGGTACTCCCGGCACCATAAAAGGTGCCAGGGTGGGCTGGAGCAATAGCACAGTGGGTAGGGGCGTTTCATTTGCCTTTGCACGTGCCAAGCAGGATTAGATCCTCAGCATCCCTTATGGTCCCCTGAGCACCACCAGGAGGTAATTCCTGGCTCTGAGTGAAGAGCCAGGAGTAACCTCTGCATATTGCCGGCTGTGACCCAAAAAGCAAAAAAAAAAAAAAAAAAAAGTGCCAGGGAGTTAACCTGGGTGACTGCATGTACGACAAGCTCCTGTACACATTTTTTCTTTACACCATTTCACACTGTTTCAGTTTTAAAGAATCTATATTAAATTGACTCACTATATATTTAAAGAGTTAGTTTTAAAGAGTTATTTTCCGGTATTAGGTTTTTTAGGTTTTATGTGAATTAGATTTAAAATACCCAGAGAACAAAATAATGGCAGATCATTTTCCGAGCTGAAACACCTTCAGTACTCACTTGAAAGAATTAGTAGAGGAGGCTTCCTAGTTTGCCCTATTACTACAAAGTGGAGACCATCCCTTCACATCTCCACATTGAGCTTCCCAGAGGTTCTCATTCAGTGAGGGCACGGGGTCCTGAGTGAGTCTGTGCCAACCTCTCTGGGCACCGAAGATAAAACTTCAACCTCTCCATGCGGAAATCGTACCTGGGCCTGGGTGAGCAGTGTTCTCAGACACTCTGCCATGGCAGACAGCAGACAAAGTTACCCCAAATTACTGGAGGGTTAATAGCCTTTCTGTGTTTCAGATTTGGCGCAAATATGATGCTGACAGCAGTGGATTTATATCAGCAGCTGAGCTTTGTGTGAGTGTCTCTGGGAAAAGTTGCTGGAAACCAGGGTGGGTGTGTTCATCGCAGGAACTGGATATGTTTGTATGAAGAATTTCACTTCCATGGGTCCATGAAATACAGTTGAAAATAATTAGTTATGTTTGTTGAGACACATCTGGTGGTTCAGGGGCCACTTCTGCCTCTGTGCTTAGGCTCTGTGTTCATTTCTTGGGAGATGCTATGCAGTACTAAGAATTGAATGAGCCACAGCCTCATTCTAAAGATCAAAGTGCCTTAACCTTTATACCCAATTTGAATTTATTGCTTAAAAAAGAACTCTTTGGAACCAGAGTGATAGTATAGCAGGTAGGGTGTTGACTTTGCATGCAGCCAAACTGGCTAGATCTCTGGTACTCTATATGGTCTCCTGAGACCACCAGGATTGATCTCTGAACACAGGAGCCAGAAGTAAGCCCTGGAGCATTCCCCACCCCTAAAAAGAGAACTCTTTATTCTTAGTTAGAAGTTTTAGAAAATGCAAGTGACCTTTGTTGCAGTACACTGATGCCCAGAACCTCTTCCTCTGGCCTAGAGTTGCCTCCTACAGGCCACTTTGTAGATAGGAGAAGGACAGTTTGAATGTGGCAGCTCATCTACCATGTATTCTATACTGGCTGGTATAAATATTCTCTCATGCTGCCACAATCATTGTGGGACTAGCTAGATCCTACCGGTATGTTTGCCTGGCCACGTTGGATCTCTAAGTAATTAGTCCAGAGAGAAATGCTGTTTGCCTCCAAGCAACGCGTGACTCTCTGATAAGTCAAAGGCTAATATACAGAACAACTATAAAGGAAAGATGAGACTCTCGTGAAGGCTTGGAGAAATATATAACTAGCTATAGAATATTCTTTGGTACAGATGCATGCCTTTGTACTCTGAGATACAGTTCATTTCAGATGCCCCTCCTCCTCTCTACTCTGCAAGGGCACTTCCAAGGCAGATCTTGGCTGGGTGCATTAACATCTCAAAGGGCCTAAGAGAGGTCCTGGGAGAAATTACCTGAGGGAATTGACTCTGACTGTTTGCCTTTGGAGTGGGCAGTCTGTTGGCAGGAATATAAAACTGTAGCCTGCCTTCTTTCTCTCTCTTTTAGCACTCCCTTTTTGGCCTCTTTTGCCTCTTCGGTCTCTCTTCTCTATTCCTCCTCCCTGCTGGACCTTAACACGTGGTGGCAGCTATCTTTGGCCTACACATGGTTGGGGCCTAGCTGGGAACCCTAAGTTTGGGGTTTTCCTATTGCTGATTTGTATGCCTGGACCTGTGTAAGTAAAGATTCTTGAAACTGCTGAATTCTTGCTCTTTTTCTGTCCTCCGGATGCTGATCCCCCTAGGCAGGAGGGGTTCCTTCATCCTGCTCCCAGATTTTGTGCAGGGCACACCAGCATTCCCCACAGACCTTGTTCTCCCTGGAAAAGATACATAACTGAGGATTTGTAGTACTTTTTTTTTTTTTGTTTGGAACCACACCCAGCTGTGCTCAGGGATTGATTACTCCTGGCTTAGAGTAACTCCTGGAGAGACTGGGGTATAGAACCCAGTTCAGCTGTGTGCAAGGCAAATGCCCTTCCCACTTTACTATTGCTTTGGCCCTACAGTACTTTGTTTCATACTTGGAACTTTCTCTGGATTCCTCATGCTCCCTCTCTGCAGTGATGGTCCTCAATTATTGGATTAATTGCTTTCAATTCTTGTATTCATTGCTTGCTAAAAACGTTGTACTTCCTCTTTAAAACAAACCACAGTGCTAAAAAAGAGTCATTTAAGATCATTATACAACTACCAGTAACAGTTACAGACCTCATTCCCATGACCTCATGGAATGGTTTGAGGCTCTTTATGTTCCTGGAGCAAGCAGATGCCCTTGGGCTCTACTAGCATGAGAGCCCATATAGAGATGTTACTGGGGCCCGCTCAAGCAAATCTATAATGAACGGGAAGACAAGTGATACAAGTGATAAAATGTGAGTCTTCTCTTTGTGCCCCAGAACTTCCTCCGAGATCTTTTCTTCCACCACAAGAAGGTCATTTCTGAGACTAAACTGCAAGAATATACTGGCACCATGGTAAGTAACAGAGTTGATAATTTTCATGAGCACAGCTTCCCTTCTGCTCTTTGGGATCCAGAAATAGCCTCCAGCAAGATGTAGGTGCTCCATAAGTATTTTGAGATGAAAAACTCTGTTCTGAAAAACATTGATTACAATGGAGCTGCTTAACTTATCTCTTTTTTTTTTTTTTTTTTGCTTTTTTGGGTCACACCCGGCAATGCTCAGGGGTTACTCCTGGCTCTGCACTCAGGAATCACTCCTGGCGGTGCTCGGGGGACCATATGGGATGCCAGGGATCGAACCGGGGCCGGCATGAGCCGGCGCGTGCAAGGCAAACGCCCTTACCCGCTGGGCTATCGCTCCGGCCCCTACTTATCTCTTGGGAGGTAAATACATGTACTTGAGAGAGAAAACCATTTATCTGTCCTTGGGGAGATCTGGAAAGTCCAGTCAATATGAAGTTTCTAAGCACCAGGCCAATAACCTTAGTGCTAATCAGTCACATAAAAGTCAGCAAACATGGATGCAAACAATCTGAATCGAACATATGGAGCCAGCTCTGACCATGGTGGATGAGTCTGTGTATTTTGGATGTTGATATAGAGTAGCTGAGTGAGGGTCAAGGTAGATAATCAATGTGTGTCGTTTCAGACTCTGGATTACTTTGAATGCTGCCCTCAGATTGGGGGGGTGTTCTGAAAAAGAAAAATACTGCTCTTGACCATAATTGCTTGCAAATGACTGGACAGCAGTAAGCTGATGCCAAGGACAGAAACAAATCCTACTACCAGACCTCAGTTAAGGGAATAATTTGACTTCTTGCTATATTGATCTGTTTTAATAGCATGCAAAATGCTGTCTGAAATACTGAGTAAATATATGCTGTGCATTAAATAGTAGAGTGGGAAATCCCCTAGAAACAGGGAAGCCATCTCCTAGCTACAAGAAAATCTCTGAGTTCCTTTTGAGTGAAATCGTCTAAAAATATATATGACTTTTATATATATATATATATATATATGTGAATATTATAATGTAAATAGTGTGAATTAGGGGGCGGAGCGATAGCCCAGCGGGTAGGGCGTTTGCCTGCGCCGCCGGCCTGTGCCGGCCTGGGTTCAATCCCGGTGTCCCATATGGTCCCCGAGCACCGCCAGGAGTAATTCCTGAGTGCAGAGCCAGGAGTAACCCCTGAGCATTGCCGGGTGTGACCCAAAAAGCAAAAAAAAAAAAATTAAATAAATAAATAGTGTGAATTAGGTTTATAATGCTCAGAGAAAAATTAATGGCAGATAATTTTTTCTAGCTGAAACTTCTTTAGTACTAACTTAATGTTAGCACTGCTTATTTTTGTCTCAATTCTGTTACTTTATGATTCACGTACTACAAAATGAAATATTTATGCATGTTTCTAAGATTTCTTTCAAGATGTTTGTCTCTGAGAGGCTTCCTTCCACTTATATAAAAATAAGAATAGTGTTTTCTGACTCTTAAATATTGTTCATGTATTATTTCTACTTTTCATTTTTTTTTGCTTATTTTTTTTGTTTTGGGGCATAACAAAAAACAAAAATAACAAAAAACAAAATAATAACAAGAAACAAAACATAACCAGCAGCAGTAAGAGCTTACTATGGTTCTCTCTTCTGGGATCTTTCCTGTGGCACTCAAGGGACCATACGCAGTGCAAGGCAAGCGCGTTAACCCTTATACTATATTTTTTCTGCTTTTTGGGTCACACCTGGGGTTACTCAGGGGTTACTCCTGGCTCTTTGCATAGGACTTACTCCAGGCAGTGCTTGGGGAACCATATGGGATGCCCTGGATTGAACTGTGGTTGGCTGTGTGCAAGGCAACGCCCCTACCTGCTGTGCTGTTGCTCTAGCCCAGCCCTCTAATATCTCTCTGGCCTTTATTTAGTTTTTTGCTCTGACATCAAGATTTAGTTAAATATCCCCTTAACCTAGAAAATCTTCTACAGCCTTTTTTATTTTTTGTTATTTAAAAAATTTTATTATATCACCGTGAGATATACAATTACAAAGATGTTCATATTTGGGGTTTCAGTCATACAGTGTTCCAGCACCCATCCCTCCACCAGTGCCCATTTTCCACCACCAATGTCCCATGATTTCCCCCTCCCCCAGCCTGCATCTATAGCAGGCACTTTTCCTTTCTTTCTCTCTCTCTCTCTCTCTCTCTCTCTCTCTCTCTCTCTCTCTCTTTCTTACACATTGCGCTTCGCAATACATACATTTAGAGGTTATCATGTATATCCTTTTGCCTACTTTCAATGCTCAGATAATACCAAAATGGTATTATCATTTGCAATAGTTATTAGTACACTGTTACTTTTTCTGTCTTACCTAACCTTTGGTTCCCACACATTTGCAGTAGATTCCACCCACTGACAAGACCTCCTGATCCATGTTTTGCCTGGCCTTGGATATTGGTATCATATTTTTTTATATCCCCATAAATAAATCCAGTCATTCTATATCTGTTCTTTTCCCTCTGACTAATTTCACTCAGCATGATCCTCTCCATGTCCATCCATTTATAGGCAAATTTCATAACTTTGTTTTTCTTGACAGCTGTGTAGTATTCCATTGTGTTGCTATACCACAGTTTCTTTATCCAGTCATCTGTTCTCAGGCACTCTGGTTGTTTCCACATTCTGGCTATTGTGAATAGTGCTGCTATGAACACAGAAGTGCAGATGGTCTTTCTGCTGTGTGTTCTTCG
>JAJIBD010027361.1:0-19869 GCA_021461705.1 Cryptotis parvus
TGGGAAGCCAGCAGGGTCAAATGCCCTCTGATAATTTCTCCCAGGACCTCACCTAGGCTCTTTTAGATGCTAAAGTCGCCTAGCCAAGATCTGCCCAGGAAATGCCTCCTTAGGGTAGAGAAGGGGGGTTCTGAGATGTCATGCATCTGTACCAAGGACTGATACTAAAGCCAGTTAAATATTTCTCCAAGCCTCCACAAGAGTTCTTGTCTTTACTTCATGGTAGTTTTGTATTTTAGTTGCTTTTTGAGCTATCAGGGAGCCACTTGCTTGCTTGGAGGCAAAAAGTATTTCTTTCTGGTCTAATTACTTAGAGATCCAACGTGGCCAAGCAAATATACAGTCAGATCTAGCTAGTCCCACGATGATTGTGGTAGCATGAGAGAATATTTATACCAGCCAGTACAGAATACATGGTCAGATAAACTGCCACATTCAAACTACCCCCTATCTACGAAGTGACCTGCAGGAGGCAATCCAGGGCAGATGAGGAGGCTCTGGGCATCTGCAGCAGAGGCCTACACTGCTTCCACCAGCCTCAGAATTTGTTCTTTCTGTTCTATCTCTCTGCCGGTAGATGTCAGGAATCTTCTTTCTTTGGACATAGCCCCATGAACATGTAGGGTGCAAAATTACAATTACAATTCCTCTGGTTGGCCCATAACCACCAAAAGAGGGTCCACTCTAACCACAACATTCACAGGATAAAATGACTAAGGGTAACACCCAGATTTTTTCATTCCCCGAAGACCATCGAAGGATTTATCATGATGTCTGAGACAATTTTCCATGTTACTATGCCTTATCCTTCCCATGCCTTGCAACAACTGAAATAGTCACCAAAGACTGCCTCCAAAAGGAAAATGACCGAGATATAGACAACCAGTGTCCACTCCACAAGATGGAGACAGACAGTTTGCAGGAGCTGCCAGGGACGTCTTAAGGCAACCCACCTCTCGGGAATTATCATTGTGTCCAGCTTCCCAACAAAGGCTCAAAACCAAAGAAAGTGTGGACTCACCAGTTCCCAGATAGCCGGCTACTTCCAGATATGTGTGGAAGTGTGCCAAAGCACCGAAGAGAAGTCCTCAGTCACGGGAATGGCCACAACCAGGGATCTCCGGGAACCTTGAAATGCCAAGTGGCCAGAAACATGAGTTCAGCGGCCGATTGAGACTCAGAGAAACAGGACAGATATTTCAAATTCTTATTTTCAAAGGAAACATACTCACATCAGAGACTCACTCTGCACTGAGGGTTTGCAAGCTGGGACCAGACCCTCGGCTTGGAACCCCGAGCACTGGGCTGAGTGTCATTTTATACATTTCACTTCAAGCAGGCAGAGCATATGTCCACATTCCTAAGCTTATCTTAAGCAAAGCCGATGTATAGAAGCAAACTGAATGGTTAGCACATCCTGTTCCATGTCTGTTATAAAACAGGTTCAAAGCAAGATCAAAGTTGATTTCATAGACTTCCTTGGATTATGTTTGTTATCTGTGGCCAAATATCAGGTCCTTTGCATTGATGCCCTTTGGGGTCTGGCATGTTTTTCTTTTAGATTGTAACTGTGTCACACTGAGGCCAAATAAGAGTTTGGCCTTTTCAAAAATGGAGTCGAAAGGCCAGAGTGACGGCATAGCGGGTAGGGCATTTGCCTTGCACAGAGCTGACCTGGGTTCGATCCTGGTATCCCATATGGTCCCCTGAGCATCGCCAGGAGTAATTCCAGAGTGCAGAGTCAGGAATAATCCCTGAGTATTGCTTGGTGTGACACTTAAAGAATAAAAAACACCAAAAGAATAAATACTCAAAATGGAGTCGTGGTAGTTCTCATCTCTCAAACAATGACAACAAAAAAGTGTGAGACAAGTTTCACTGGACAGAATATTAAGGCATCAGCATGGCTCTATTTTCTACCAAGGTTCTACCGGGGACAAATCAATTCCTCATTATTTCTAGGTAATGAACATTTTTCTTTTTGTGGAGGGTGTTCTACAAATGTCCCATGATGCTCAGGGGTTGCTCCAGACTCTGTGCTCAGTTCTGTCCTTGGGAGTTGCTCTTGGTGGTTCTTGGGGGATCAGGTCTTATGTGGTGCTGGGCTGAATTCAGCCTCTGAGCATCTGTCTGGCCCTCAGAAGAGGAGCCTCGGGCCTTCTCCAGGTCAGTGGCTACAGGTGTTCTCTGGATGCAACACGAATCTCCATCTCACAGTACATTACCTCCTCTTCTCTCTTCTCTTTCATGAATACTGTGATTTCCATACTCTTATTTCAGGTGTTCAGTGTTTGAACGCAAACCCACCACCAGTGTGACCTCCCCTCCACCAACATCCCAATTTCTCCTCCCCGCCACACACACCCCCAAACCTTAGCAGGTACAGAATACTTGATAGTCTTTATTATAACATAATCTTACATTGGTGTCACTAAAGTCATTGAGGACTTCCTGAGTTGTTTAGTAGAGTCTTCAGTGTTATTGTTCTCAGTTGATGGCTTCTGTGCAATTCTTCCATTCTGAGGCTGGTGGAAGCAGCGAGGGTCCCAAAAGAGGGGAGATTTTAAAGAAGCAAGAGGAACCCAGAAGGAGGACTATGAAACCCCTGGAGCCGCAGCTGAACCTGCTTTGACGCTGCCTCTCCCACGCCTGCTGCCTAGGACCCTGGGTAAGCAGGAGGAAGAGCAGAGCAGTAATTTGGTGTGCTCATTTACTGTGCTCCTTCTTGCTGGGCTGTCACAGCTGTTAAATTTGGAGGCGCTGAAATGGAGAACCACGCTACCTCAGTAAATTGAGATCAGGGCTGGTACACTGAACAGTTTCACACTACATCCCGCTGGTTTCTGGAACCCGGCACCAGGAGACGTGGCACTGGGAGAACTGAGCAGCTTGGGGTCCCTGGAGAAGGTCTGGAGCTGTTCAGTTGGTTCTTTACATGTGGAAGGAAGAGGGGATGCTGGGCCTCCTGAGGAGGGCAGGGAATAGGTCACTCCCATTCCAGAAGGCTCCGGAGATCTCACACTGGCAACTGGGCTTCCCTGGGACAGCAGTTGAGACCAGTCCTCTGGTTTTTTTTTTTTTTTTTTATATACAAAAATATAGAGATGTTTCATATAGATATCTTTTTCATACAGATACTATCCCCATAATTTGAAATAAATACGCCTCTCTCTCAAGATCCTAAACATCATTATTTCCCCTGTGAAGTAATATTTGTTTTGTTTTCTTTTGGGATCACGCCCAGCAGTACTCATGGCATCTTACTCCTGACTTTGTACTCAGGGATCACTCCTGGAGAGGCTTGGGGGCTTCATGTAGTGTTGGGGTTTGAATCTGGGTCAGGCCTTTGTAAAGCTCTACTCATTGTAGTATCTCTTCAGTCAATTAACATTTATTCCTTTGTTATATAAATTCATATTTGCTAGGCCTCGGGCTTATTAAAATTGATATTTGTTTATTCGTTGTTGTAGTTTTCTTTCCAGCCCAGGTAGTCTTTTTTTCCAGCCCAGCCCAGGTATGCTGATCCAGAGACTCACAGACATGGGGCAGAGCCTTGCAAGAAGCCAGAGGAACCCCCACAGCATGAGGGCTGCCATTTTCCACATTCAGACTCCCCTCTCCTCAGAGCTCCACCCACCAGAAGAGCCAATCACAGCCCGGCTCACCAAGACACACCCTGCAGCAGTCTTTCCCAGCCCAGCCCAGGTATGCTGATCCAGAGACACACAGACATGGGAGCAGAGCTGCTACTGGCTCTCCCCTGTACCCAGCTGTTCACGAGGCACTGGGGAGGGATGGTGGTTTCAGCCCTGGCCCGCCACCCCAGCAGAGCCTTGCAAGAAGCCAGCAGAACCCCCAAATCAAGAAGGCTGCCATTTTTCACATCCAGACTCCCTCTCCTCAGAGATCCACCCAGCAGAAGAGCCGATCACAGCCCGGTTCATCAATAAATGCTCGAGATTATAGGTGATCTACAAGAGTATCCCACCCACAAGCTAAAGCCTGGCAAGCTACCCGTGTCATATTTGATATGCCAAATACCAGCAACAATTTTACACCTCATTACCATGACCTGATGGAATGGTCTGAGGCTCTTTATGTTCCTGGAGTGAGCAGATGCCCTTGGGTTACACTAGCATGTGACAGGATGTATGGAGATGCTACTGGTGCCTGCTAGAGCAAATCAATGATCAACGGAAGACAAGCCATGCAAGTGATGCAAATTTATTTCTTAGATGCCGGTGTGACCCAAAAAGCAAGCAAAAAAAAAAAACCTCATCTTAGAAAAAAGTAAGAGTATACTATAGATCACGAATGAATGTGCCTGAAGATAAAAGAGAATAGGATAGAAAAAGGAAAATTCTGACTGGGGAGATTGGGGCATTCTACATTGACAGAATAAATAGCAAGTGAAACTTGTATCACTTGTCTTCCCATTGTTAATAGATTTGTTTGAGGGGCCACCAGTACCATTTCTATCCATCCCTGTCATGTGCTAAAGTGTAGCCTAAAGACATCTGCTTGCTCCAGGAACACAAAAAAGAGCCTCAAAGCATTTGTTCAGGTGATGGGAATGAGGTCTATAATTGTTATTGTTTGGCAAATCAAATACGACATGGGTAGCTTGCCAGACTAGGCAGTGCGGTAAGATACTCTCAGTAGTAGGAAGGTTCTCCAGTTCGTGCATTTACTGATGAACCGTGTGGCTGCAAAGGTAGCCGCTCTAAATAAGGAGAGATCAGCTTTTCTCTTGGGTGGAGCTTTGACAAACTGTGGAGTCAGATGTTGAAAATGGCTGCCCTCATGGTGCGGGGGTTCCTTCTGGTCTTGTGAGGCTCTATTGGGATGATGGGCCAGGGGCCAGAACCTGCCTTCCCTCCCAGACACCCCTCATGATCAGCCAAGCACAGGGAGAGATGGTAGCAGCTCTGCCCTGGTGTATCTGTGTCCTCAATCAATCATATATGTTATGCATATATATGTTTTTACATTCAAAATATGTGGTGTCTGTATGGCACACCTGAATTAAAGAAGAATATTGTTCGATCATAAGCTCATATATCATGTATATGGTTTTATATGTATGCCATCTTGTAAATGTGGTTCATGTTTTGATATTATTAATTTTGATTCTAATTTTTCTGAGGGAGGAAAGTGGGATTCAAAGAGTGACTTTCCTAAAATAACACAACCACAAAGAGGCATGGAAATGAAAGTTATGATTCACGCATACATAAGCAGTGTATCCTAAGAATATGACCATTCGCTTTGAAAAGGATGATAATGGGGAAATAAAAGCATATGGGGAATAAGGGAAAGGGAGGAGAGGATTTTTCTGTACATAGTTAACATGGTTATAGATTTTTACTGTTTGTCAACATCCAAAAGAAAAATGAGAGCTAAGCTGATTGCTAGGTTTAGTAATCAGAAAAAACTCACTAAAATCCAAGAAAATGTTGACTTTACATAGGGAAAAGGGACTTTGAGTGACATAACGCATGAACACTAAAGGTAAATTTTTTTAAAAAATTTGAATTCTACTTCATTAAACCAAGAACAAGATAGTAAGTGGAAGTTTTTTGTGAAGACATTTACAAATGAATTTTGTGATATGATTGGGATTTACATGACCCATAAATTATTTGAGGTATCCAGTTTGAAACCCATTGTTTACATTGTGGCAAATAAGTGAAACACAACATTTAAATAAATTTTATTTTAAAATTTCCCTTGAGGCAATGACTACAGTTTTTGAATGATGGCTTGATGCTCTCACCGTTCTGCCCAGCACAGCACTGATCCCTCCACCACTGTCTCAGTAACCAGCCTCCCTACCCCCACCCATACCTCTCCCTTGCTGTGGTAGAACTGGTTTCTATGCCTAAATGTTTCAGTAAAAATATTTATAGAAAGTTCATGAAAATGGTATTGTATAAATATACACTCTCTCCCACCCGGCAGAGCAGAAACCAGCTTTCCACGCTTGTGGCTACATGATTTACCCTCCAAATTACGATAAATATTCTACCTACCCCTCTGAGAGAGCCCCACAAAGTAATGAAAATATAACGCCCGCATGGCAGAGCCTGGCAAGCTGTCCCGATGAGGGTTCGATATGCCAAATCCAGTAACAGAAATGTTTATTTTCCTGACCCGTAAAGGCCTTAATATGGCAGCAGTAAGAAAGGCAAACAAGCAGTGCCTGATAAATTCCCTCACTGCCATCCTAGGCTGCCAAAAACGAAGAAGGACTCATCTCTTTGACTCCTCCTTTCTCCCTGCATTAACATACGCCAGAGACCTCGGGCCTCCCACGAAAAGCAGAATGAGAATCGCTATTGGGTCTCCCAGAGAAGAATCAAGAGAGCTATGCTTAGAATATCACGCCTCACTCAAGTGAGAGAAGGAATCAGGAGTTCTGACCTCCGTCGCCTCTCCAGAATCAGGATGCTGTCTCGTTTGCCAAGGCATGAAAATCAGATGGGCTGGACATGTAATGCGATTTGGAGACGACCGCTGGACTAGAGCCGTTACCGACTGGATCCCACGGGATGTCAAAAAGATCACGTGGCCTCCCACCTACAAGATGGTCAGACTTCCTTGTAAAGACCCTGAAGGAACGGTTTGAGGCTCTTCATATTCCTGAATCAACCAGATGCCATTGGGCTACATTGGTACGTGATAGGGTCCAATGGAAACAAACTCTCCCAAATTTGAATTTTTTTATCCCCACTAGAATGAGATCACCTTATATACACAGGCACAGACTCTAGCTGATATATTAAAAATATATAGAGAGGATAGCATTGCTCTATTATATAAGAAGTCTTTTGCACTCAATAACACACCATAAAACCCTGTGTTTCAGTATATACAGGCCTGGCACATGTGTATAAATGCCCATATATCTCACTCATGTTCCATGATACAGATATAGTATTGTTGGAGTGACCTTTTTTTTCTCAGCTCTGGGTTTTATATTGTAAATGAAATTTATTGTAAATGCTTCTCTTCTTCGTATGCCCTTTATATAGCTTATGCTAGTACAGAGGATTACAAATACACAGGATAAGACAGATAAGGCAGTATTGATTTTGATTTTTTGCGGGGAATTTCTTGACTCAGATTGCCCTGGTGTTGTTGATAAGCTTAAACCGTCTTCAGGGTCTTTGGAAGTTTCTTGCGTGGCGGGGTCTTTGAGTGATTCGGTAATGGTCTAGTCCAGCTTGTCTCAAATTTAGTAGTCCATCTGATTTTATCTTGGAACGCATATCCTTTCTGAAGACGGGTCAACTCCGATTCCTTCTCTCACTTATGAGGGTGATATTCTACACTCTTTGATTCCTCTCTAGACCCTAATCTCATCCTGTTTCGTAGGCCAGGTCTCTGGAGATAAGGGAATGGTCTAATGCGGCCGAGGTTCATTTCCTTTTAGTATTTATTCCCTTTGAAGGATTATGCTCTCTTCCTCCTCGAGCTCAGTTTAGTATTATATGTGATTTCTACCTAGAAATTGTCATTCAGATATTTTCTATAATACATAAGGATATGTATTATAGGATTTAATTATCTTTGAATTAATTACTCTTAGGAATCCATCACATTTCCTAACGAAAAGCCTCAGTTGCCCTTAGACTGATTCTTACTTTTAAACCACAAAAGGAGGCCCCACCATGGGACTGGATAGTGCTAGGGTAAGCCATGAATAAACTACCTTGGCCTCCACATGGGAGGAATTAAATGTCCTGAACAATATTACAAGCTGAGAGCAAAGTCTTGGAAGAAACTCTGATCTGACCCAAAGAAAGCAGTATACAAGCCCCATAGGGATTAGGAATCAATTATCTGAGAGAGGAACTAGTCTGGGCGATATGGCAAGATATCCCCAGGAATGGGCATCCTATAAATGTAATCCTGGGTGTAGATAAAAGTATGTCATCTTCCTGTGTTTATACAAAACTACTAGAAATATTATTGAAATTATTGTTAACAGAAAAGGATAGAGAAAACAACACATCGGAGTGGCCTGGACTTCCACCTTGTCCTGAGTGGGCCAAAACTCCCAGGAGCTGGGACAAGACCCCCCTGGTGTTTTTGCCCCAGTAAGGGGAGGCCCTTTCTCACCTCACTGTTTTGGGTTTCTGTCTTAAGACACCGTTCCCTCAACCTTTTTGTAAAGTATATCTCATTTGATTTCTTCTAGACCTACTACTTGTTTAGAAGTAAGCTGTTCACTTTCCAGGTATTTTCTTGACTCTCTGTTTTTGTGTGTGGTTAACTTCCATTTTCAGTGCATCATGATTTCAAAAGATAGTTGACACATTTTCTATCCTTTTTTTATTTTATTGAGGTATGTTTTCTGGCTCAGTGATCTATCTTGGAGTATATTCCATATGCACTGGAGAAAAATGTGTATTCAGGTTTTTTGGGATGAAAAGTCCTGTATATATCTACCAGCTCTCTTTCTTCCATTTATTTCTTCCTTTAGTGCCAGTGTGTTCTTGGAGAGTTTCAGTCCTGTCGATCAAAGAGAGTTGACAGAGCAGTGTTGAAGTCTACAACTTCAATTGTGTTACTGTCAATGTCTTCTTTGAAGTCTATTAGCAGTTGTTTTAACTATTTTTGCTGGCCCCTCGCGGTACGTATATATTTGGGAGTGTGATCATGTAAGAAAAGGAAGAAAGAGAGAGAGAGAGAAGTTGAGATAAAGAACTTGCCATTGAAGTTTGGATCCATTGTGGATTGTGAAGATGAGTGTGAACCGGGTGTTCCTGGAACCGTAGAGGACGTGTGGGTCCTTGTCAACACGATGGAACGATTCATTTGAGTACAAACGAATAGACGATACACTTGAGAGTGGCCACCAGCACTTCTACGCACCAACATCCACATCAAGAAGATGAAATTGAGAAATTCCTAATGGAGGAGTTCTATAAAAGATCACACCTTCTGATATAGTCGGTGATTTTAATGCCAAGATAGGACCAGAAGATCGGGCTGGAAGAACTCCACATGGGACCATGGCCTAGAATGGAACGAACAGGGTGAGAGACTATCTGAGTTCATCATGTCCACCAAGACCATTCATGGGGAACTCACAGTTCCAGAAAGCTGAAGCGAAACGTTGGACATGGGGAATCTCCTGGCGGACAGTTCCACAAATGAAATTGACCACATCATCTTCAATCGACGGTTTTGTCTGACCGATGTAGCTGTCGCCCCCAAATTCCAAACAGGATCGACCACCGTCTCCCTTCTGCAAAATTCTACTCCCGCAACGGGGAGAAAAAGGCTGCAAAGTTTTTAAGAAGAGAACTCCCAGAACGACCACCAACTGGGAACTCTTTGGCACCATTGCAGCAACATGGGAAGATACCATCATTGACGACATCGATGAAGAATACAACCGACTGGTTCAGCAC
This sequence comes from Cryptotis parvus, assembly GCA_021461705.1. Lineage (NCBI taxonomy): Eukaryota > Metazoa > Chordata > Mammalia > Eulipotyphla > Soricidae > Cryptotis > Cryptotis parvus. Next base: position 9,423 of record JAJIBD010027361.1, read on the forward strand.
CTCCATGATTGTGCGAAGAATGCCAAGAGAGAGAAAGACACAAAAAGGACCGCCTGTCTTCAGAAACTCTTGAGCTCATTCGCCAACGTGGCAAGGCGCGAGCCTCAGGAGACCAAATGCTAACGTCCAAGCTTGCTAAACGGTGCAGAGAAGCGATAAAAGAAGACCTCAAAGACAGAAGAGCAGAAATACTGGAAGATGCAGCAGAAGCCGGGAAAAGCATTCGCACTGCCCGCCTGTCCTTTGCCAACTATAAGACCAAGATGACTGCCCTCCGACGCCCTGATGGATCTATCACATCTTCCAGAAAGGCAATGGAGAAGATTATCCAGGACTTCTACTCAAATCTCTTTGATAGCCACATCCACCTGCCCACATACCAAATTCCACAGGATGGATATGTCATTCCCAACGTTCTCCCTTCTGAAATCCGACATGCCATCTCGTCGGTAAAGAAGGGAACAGCACCAGGCCCAGACAAAGTCAGACCCGAACACCTGAAGAATCTGCCGTCGGTACTCATCAATACACTAGCTCGGCTCTTCACACGCTACCTGTCCGAATGCAAGGTGCCCTCCCAATGGAAAACCAGCAGGACAGTTCTACTGTTCAAGAAGGGAGACATTCACGACATCGGCAACTATCGCCCCATCTGCCTGTTGTCCGTCATCTACAAGCTGTTTACACGAGTCATCCTGAACAGGATTAGCAGAACACTAGATGAAGGACAACCATGCGAGCAAGCAGGCTTCTCCGGAAAGGATTCAGCACAATCGACCATATCCACACAGTAAACCAAGCTCATTGAGGTTTGTAGGGGAGTACAAGATGCCGCTCTGTCTCACGCTCATTGATTTACAGAAAGCCTTTGATTCTGTGGAGACTGAAGCAGTCATCGCAAGCCCTAGCCAAACAGGGTGTTCAAACCCAATACATCAAGATCCTTCGTGAGCTGTATTACGGATTCACCACCAGGATCTCACCATTCTACAAAGAAGTGATCATTGATGTGAAAAAAGGGGTTCGACAGGGTGATACCATTTCACCAAAACTCTTCAGCGCCACCCTCGAGAACATCATGCGACAATTAGAATGGGAAGGAATGGGAGTGAAGATAGATGGTGGGCAACTACACCACCTCCGCTTCGCTGATGACATTCTTCTAATAACACCAAACATTAGCCAAGCGGCACAAATGCTGGCTGACTTTGACCGAGAATGTGGAAAGATAGGTCTACAGCTGAATCTAAAGAAAACAATGTTCATGAAAAATGAACTAGTTCCAGAGGCCCCATTCACCTCAATGGAACAAACATCTCTGAATGCAGCAGTTATGTGTACCTAGGCTCGAGAAATCAACATGATGAACGACCTAAAAACCTGAGCTGCTGCAGGAGGAAGAGAGCGGCATGGAATGCCTTCAAAAAGGCATCGAAGAAATAGCTAAAAGGACAAAGAACCTCCGGCTCCGGGCACATCTCTTTGACTCCACCGTTCTCCCTGCATTAACATACGCCTCAGAGACCTGGGCCCCCTACGAAAGCAGGATGAGAAAGCTATTCGGGTCTCCCCAGAGAGGAATCGAAAGAGCTATGCTTGGAATATCACGCCTCACTCAAGTGAGAGAAGGAATCCGGAGTTCTGACCTCCGTCGCTATTCCAGAATCAGGGACGCTGTCTCGTTTGCCAAGGCATCGAAAAATCAGATGGGCTGGACATGTAATGCGATTTGGAGACAACCGCTGGACTAGAGCCATTACTCGACTGGATCCCACGGGATGTCAAAAGATCACGTGGCCGCCCACCTACAAGATGGTCAGACTTCCTTGCAAAGACCCTGAAGGAACGGTTTGAGGCTCTTCATATTCCTGAATCAACCAGATGCCATTGGGCCACATTGGCACGTGATAGGTCCAATGGAAATGTTACTGGCGCCCGCCGAGCAAATCGATGAATAACGGGATTCAAGTGATCAAGTGATCAAGTGAACTTGCCATAGAGGCAGGCTAGGGGACGGAGAGGAATTGGGGACATTGGTAGTAGGAAATGGGCACTGGTGGGACGATGGGGACTCGAACACTGTATGACAGAAACCAAAACATGAACATCTTTGTAATTGTGTATCTCGTGGTGGTATAATAAAATATTTCAAAATTATCAAAGTTATTTTGAAGGGATAATGGCTGTGTTGTTAAAATTTTGTGCATGATATATTATCATTTATAGCAAGTAAAACCAAAGAATCTCAATAAAAATTTTTTTAAAAAAAGAAAGAAAAAATAAAGTATATATCTCTGGTAGACTTGGTAGTGGTGTGTGGAGTTAGCGGCACTTAATGTACGCTGAGACATTAAAGTTTCACATTTTCTAAAGCTTATAGTCCTGTTCCTTTGTCCATCATTTGTTGGGAACAGCCACAGAGCTTTGTTTTTTAAACAAAAAATCAAAGTCTCTCAAATTATAAAAGGAATTTCAAACATGACTTACCAGAATTGTTGAGAAAAAAATAAAAGATTTACTTTGAAACAAACTATAGAAATAATGGTGAGAAAAGCTGGCCACTAGGTACATGAAAAAGTGCTCTTCAAAAAGAAATAAAAAAAAAATAAATGAAAGAAAATAAAAAAAAAGAAAGAAAAAAAGAAATAAAGAACCTGCCATAGAGGCAGGCTAGGGAGGGAGGGGGAATCAGGGTCATTGATGGTGGGAAATGGGCTGGTGGAGGGATGGGTGGTGGAACACTGTATGACCGAAATGCAAATATGAACATCTTATGAACATCTTTGTAATTGTATATCTTACGGTAGTATAATAAAATATTTAAAAATGTGCTCTTCACTTATTAGGGAAACACAAGCCAAAATAACAATGACACCATCACACAGCAGTGAGAATGGCATATACCTGAAACAGTGCAAGAGCCAGTGACTGTGGCCAGAATGGCGTTAAGCAGGATGGAGACTTCTCAACAAATTAAGACTTGAGTTTCCTATGACCCAGCAATTCCACTCTGTGCCTCTATTATTGGCATTCTTTTTTTTTTTTTTTGCCTTTTTTGGGTCACCCCCGGCAATGCTCAAGGGTTACTCCTGGCTCTGCTCTAGGACTTACCCCCTGTCGGTGCATGCTCCGGGGGTACCACAGGGGATGCCGCTACGAGACGCCCTACCCGCTGGGCTATCGCCCCCCCCCATCTTTTGTTCTTTTTTTTTTTTGTATCTCTGTTTTTTATTATTTTTTCCCCGAATTTTATTACACCACTTTAACCCACCTCCCCCCCCCCCACACCTCAACTACTGGCGGGTTCTGTATGTCTTTCTCTCCATTCTACTCTCTCCTCCTGCCAAAATTCCACACATATCTGTAGAATGTAGTACATTAAAGGACATAATGTTTCCACTAGTTTTTTGTAAAACCCTAAATTTGAAGCCTCATTACTCATAACTAAAAAAAAAGCTTTTCCCATTGTGGTGGGTTTAGTCTCATTCCCCCTCCCTCCCCCACCCTATGGTTGACTCACACCCAAAAACCAACTCTCCTCCTACGAACCTTATCATTAACCCTTGGGCGGGGGGGTGTTTTGTTCCCCCCCCTCTTTTTTTTAAAATTTTATTCTTTGGGTCGCCCCCCCCACTCCCCCCCCCGGCCCCCACCCCCCCCAAAAAAAAAGAGGAGGGGGTGCCCACCCCCCCCCCCAAAAAATAACAAAAAATACTTACCCCCTCTTCCAGCGCATTACTTTAAATAAATATATTTTTTGGAAACGCCCGATTAAAAAGCCTCCTTGGTTATTATTTGAAAAAATATCGTTTTTTTTTTTGTGGTTCTCCCATCCCCCCCCGTTGCCCCCCCAGAGTTGGTGGGCCCCCCCCCAAAACCAAAATAAACACCTCCCAACCCCCAAATCAACTAACCCGGGGGGGGGGTGTTTTCTCCCCCCCCACTGATTTTTAGTGCATGCTGTTTTGGTTGTTCCCCCCAGGGCATCTCTTTGGTGGGGCCCCCAACCCAAAAAAAAAAAGGGGAAAGACCCCATCCCAACTAAATCCAAAAAAAATCCCAGTTATTTTGGGACCGATGGAACTACTACTAAAATATATTTTTTGCTAATTCGGGTCTTGAGGTAGCATCCCAGCATCCGGACAACGAAGGTGGTGGCTAGTGTGGTGGGTGAGTCTCATCCGGCTCCTTCCGGGACCCCCCAGGAGGTTATGGGCCCACTCCCAATACCCATCTGTCCTACTGGGAGCCCCATGGTCAGCTGAGCCTGGGGATAGCAGAGTTCTCAAAAAGTAAAGCATGGTGGGTCGCCCCAGGGCACCCTCCTGGGCGGATCCACCAGACTCGACAAAATGGAGGGGTAAGACTTTTGTTCTTTTTCAACAATGTTTTGGGGCCACATGTGGTAATGCTCACAACTCACTCCTGACAGTGCTAGGGGATCACGTGATATCATGGATACAACTCAGTTGGCTGTGACCAAGGCCAGAGCCTTATTCTGTAGTACCATTCTGGCCTCTGAAACTTTATTATTTGTTTATGCATAGGTAGGAGTCGCGCCCCGGTAGTCTCAAGTTACCCACAACTCTACTCTCACAAATTACTTCTGGCAGTGCTCTGGGGGTCCTGTGGGATACTAGGATTCAACCTGGGTCAACCACATGCAAGGAGAGGGGCCTGTCTGTTCGCTGCCCTATCCATCCAGCCCCCAAACTGTTAGTTTTAATAGGAAAAATTTACTTCATTTTGTTGTGATAATCTATGTTCTGCATTCTAAATATAGGCTGAAACTATAGAGTTTTCTAAGTTGATTACCATACCTTAGTTTATGCCTTTCTTCTGTTTCTTTGACATGGTTTAATGGTCATTTTATCTACAGACCAGATTTTTTGCATGAACTCCCATCAGTCCCTTCCTGATAATCAAATAAAAATCAAAAAGTGCAGTGGGAGCCACAGCGATAGTACAGCAGGTAGGGGCGCCTTGCCTTGTACATGGCCGACCTGGGTTTGATCTCTGGTATCCCTGTTGCACCCTCCTCACACCAGGAGCCATGTCTGCACACAGAGTCAGGAGTACTCCCTAAGCAATGTTAAGTGGATAGGAGCCTGATCTCAGTCGCCAACTGAGACACACGGAGACAGGACAGGTATTTCACAGTTTTATTTTCACACTAAAATACACTCAAATAAAGAAGTTGGTGCTGTGGGATCGCAAACTGTGACTGTTCTCTGGGCTTGAAACTCCAGACACTGGGCTGAGCCTCATTTTATACATTTCACTTCAAAGCAGGCAGAGCATTTGTCCATGTTCCTACTCTTATCTTAAGCAAGGCAGATGTATAGAAGCCAATATAGTGGTTAGCGCATCCTGTCCTAGGTCTGTTATGAAATTGGTTCAAAACAAGATCAAACTTGACTTCATGCATTTATTGGAATCATCTTTGTTATCTCTGGTCAAATGTCCAGGCTAGTATGTCAATGCCTTTGGAGTCTGGCATGTTTTTCTTTCTAGGCTGTAAACTCATGATCCTGAAGCACCAAAAGGAATTTGGCATTTGAAAGTAATGCCAGATTACTTTCAAATAATTTCACTTATTTGGGAAACACAAGCCAAAATAATAATGACACCATCTCACAGCAGTGGTTGTCATCCCCTCATTCCTGTCTCCTAGTAACTATTGGAGGTCCCAGACTGAGGAGTCAGTGTCTACGATTCTACTGAGCATTTCCATGTTGTCTCATAACCGTAAGATTCGTTGTTTCAATTTGAGCGCTAGAACTGTACTATCTTTATGCAATATGCAAGGACCCAAAATAAGCAAACTGATCAAGAAGCAAAGTTGTTCTGCCAATCAATCCTTAGCCGTGGGGAGCAAACAAAAATGGATCCATACCAATTCCTCAATTCCTGCTATTCCTCCTTTCTTCTTCCCTTTCTTGGAGCTGCTTCCTCATTTGGCTTAGACCATCTCTCATGATCCTGAGATATTTGTGTAGAGGCAATGGGTCCCCCTAAGACCTTCCCTGCATAGTCCTTCCTGCTTTAGTTGCTAGATGTTCAAACCTTTAGAGTTTTGTAATACCTCTGCTCAAGGCAGTTACGGGACTTTCTAGGTGATTATATTCGGTTCCAGGGAGCCAACATCTTCAACTATTTGTTCCCTTAGGGTCTTGGCATTTTGATTGTCCTTCACCAAGGGCTCCTGTTCCAGTAGCACCCATGCAGCTGAAGCTACTCCTAAGCTTACTATGGCAGGGATGAAGACAGGTGCTCACTTTGGTCTGCTTTGTTCTGGTCCAAGGTGCTCTCTGCCCCTCCCTCCTCAGAGGACATGTATGTACATGGCGATATATGTATGCGCACATAAGAGTCAGGGCTCAGTCCCTAGGGAGAACACTAGACAGGGAGTAATGCTGGTGGAGGAGGCATACCAAGCGCCCCTCAAGGGCTGATAGCAAACAGGTACAAGTGCATCGTGGTGACCCCAAGAGATAGGCTCCATCACAGTTGCCCTGAATGGTGACTAGCTGCGGGAGTAGCTTTCAGTCTTAACATAGTGCCTTGTCCCTGTAAATCCCCAAAAAGTGATTTGTGGCGGTGTTTCCCGTTTGCAGCTGCCCGAGTATTGATTTTGCTTTTTCTCGCAGAGGGAATAATTGTTAACATGAGTTAGATTTCTGCCTATCCTGATATTTGCTCTTACCCCACATGGAATGGAAACTTGAAGTTACACATAGCCCACAGTCTGGGGCCATCTTGATGAGGTTGGGCTAAGTAAGAAAACATGGAGTCATCTTGGGTAGTGGATTTTTCTGTTAGTTCCCCTTCCCCTGGAGTTGTAAGCTGTAAAGCATCTGTGGAAATATTATTGGGGTGATTCATGCTGAAGCTGGGTCTGTGGAGCCCCCAGAACAAAAAATACCTTATGTACCCTTAAGATGTATCAGTTTCAAGTAACTTTTGTCTTTGTAGTGAAAAGAACACCCCAGGGTCCTTCCCAGAAACAAGTAATCTAAGTCCCCAGCCCAATGGCTCGTCCCAGGTTGCCGGGAAGGAACTATCCTTTGAGGGTCAGAACCATTGGGTTGCAGTTTCCCTTGCTGTACAACCTTCTTCAGCGACAGCCCTCCTGAGATCTATTTTGGGACTAGTGTGTTTCCAGGTGGCCCTCAGAAACACAACCCCCAGTTGGCACAAAAAAATCTTTGTCCTTACCACATAAAGGTGGTACCCACATGGAGCATACATAGAACATGAGTTGTGACATGGCCCGCTCATATTCCTTTTTTCCACACCCATAAGGGGGTATTGGGGTTGGGTTTGCACTCAATTCTGTAATAACTCCATCACTAACCGAAAATTTTATAATTTTTCTGTAGCGGAACACCCTGAAGGGTCTGAATAGGTCGAGAGATCAAACATGAATTTTGGTGGCTGTGAACTATCCTAAGGCTTGAATGAGTTTGTCATCATCTACCCGTTTCAGAGTCCACCTGTACATAACTGGAGCCTGGGGGCCCCTTCTGTGTGACTCCAAGAGAGTCCCTATGGCTATGATGACCCAGCATCCAGCTGCCACTCCCCCATCTGGCGATTCGATTCAGGGGATCAGGGTGCCTTCAGTAGTGTCTCCTGAGTGGTGGCACCCTTTTCGATGTGACCAGTGGATCCGAGGTCAGAGTCCGGGGATCTTTGCAGCTGTGAAGGGTACAAAACAACATGGTAAGGACACTTTCACGGTGGCTCCAGGTTACATGACTTGCTGCATTTTTACCAGGCCCTGATCCCCAGTGGTGTCACTGGAGCTGACCACTGGACAGCATACTGGCTATCCTTGGTGGCTGGCTTCATGGCTTTCCAATTCTCCTGTAGAATTGGCTGCAGATTCTGTAGACACTTCGTGGCATCCGTGGGGTGAGTACCAAGAGCATCTGGGGTCATTACAGGTACCAAGGGCAGTGTTGGCCACACACCAAGTTCCCAAGGAGATAGCTTACTCACAAAGGGGAGCAGCGCCCCTCAGAAGTGCAGGGGGCCGGGGGCAGGAGTATCACGCATCCCCCACCAGTTTCAAGAGTTTATTGTTTTTTTTTTTAAAGTATTTCATTATACCAGCGTGAGATACACAATCACAAAGATACACAATTAAAAAGTTCATACCTGGGTTTTGGTCATACAGTGTTCCAGCACCCATCCCTCCACCAGTGCCCATCTCCCACCACCAACTACCCGGTTCCCTCCCCTCTCCCCCCAGCCCCCCTCCATGGCAGGTTCCCCATTTCTTTCCCTTTCTCTCTCTCTCTCTCCCCTTCCTTCCCTCTCCAGACTATGGACTACAGAACATACATTAAAGGGTTGTCATGTGTATCCTTTTGCCTGTATTTAATGCTCAGTTCTAGGTTGGCACTAGTACCCTCGACAATTGTCAGCACACTGTTCCATTCTCTGTCCTACCCAGCCTCTGACTCCCACACGCTTGCGACAATTTCCACCCTTGACAAGACCTCCTGATACAAGGTCATGTTTCACTTGACCTTGGATATTGGCATCACAATATGCACATATATCTATGCCATGCAAATAAATGCAGTCATTCTGTATCTGTCTCTCTCTCCTTCTGGCTAATTTCACTCAACATAATCTTCTCCATGTCCATCCATTTATAGGCAAATCTTATAACTTCATTTTTCCTAACAGCTGCATAGTATTCCATTGTGTAGATGTACCAAAGCTTCTTTATCCAGTCATCGATTCTCGGGCACTCTGGTTGCTTCCAGATTCTGGCTATTGTGAATAATGCTGCTATGAACATAAAAAGTAGGGATGGTGTTTCTGCTGCGTATTTTTGGCTTCCCAGAGTAGATTCCCAGGAGTGGTATGGCTGGGTCAAATGGGAGTTCAATTTCTAGTCTTTGGAGGAATGTCCATATTGTTTTCCAGAAAGGCTGTACCAGCCGGCATTCCCACCAACAATGGATGAGTGTCCCCTTTTCCCCCACATCCACGCCAGCACTTGTTGTTCTTGCTCTTTTTGAATATGTGCCAGTCTCTGTGGTGTAAAAGTGATATCTCATTGTTGTTTTGATTTGCATCTCTCTGATGATTAGTGATGATGAGCATTTTTTCATATGTTTTTTTGGCCATTCGAATTTCTTCCTTGCTGAAGTTTCTGTTCATTTCTTCTCCCCATTTTTTGATGGGGTTGTTTGTTTTCTTCTTGTAAAGTTCTACCAGTGCCTGATATATCCTGGATATTAACCCCCTTATCAGATGGGTATTGGGTGAATATTCTTTCCCATTCTGTGGACTGCTTTTGTATCTTAGTCACTGTTTCTTTTGAGGTGCAGAAGCTTTTTAGTTTCATGTAGTCCCATATGTTTATCTTTTCTTCTAGTTGCTTTGTTAGTGATGTTTCACCTTTGAAGATGCCTTTAGCTTCAATGTCGTGGAGGGTTTTTCCTATATTTTCTTCAATGTACTTTATGGATTCAAGTCTGATATTGAGATCTTTAATCCATTTTGATCTGATTTTTTGTGCATGGTGTTAGACACAGGTCCAAATTCATTTTTTTACATGTCGCTGCCCAGTTTTCCCAACACCACTTGTTGAAGAGGCTTTCCTTACTCCATTTTGGACTCATTGCACCTTTATCAAAGATTAAATGATCATGTGTTTGAGGTTGGGTGTCAGGATACTCAATTCTATTCCATAGGTCCACAGGTCTGTTTTTATTCCAATACCATGCTGTTTTAATTACTACTGCCTTGTAGTACAGTTTGAAGTTGGGAAAGGTGATGCCTCCCATCTTCTTTTTCCCGAGGATTGCTTTAGCTATCCTTGGGGGTTTATTGTTCCATACAAATTTCAGGAGCGTTTGGTCAATTTCTTTGAAGAATGTCATGGGTATCCTTATAGGGACTGCATTGAATCTGTACAGAGCTCTAGGGAGTATTACCATTTTGACAATGTTGATTCTCCCCATCCATGAGCAGGGAATATGTTTCCATTTCCTTGTGTCCTCTTTATCTCTTGGAGCAGTGTCTTGTAGTTTTCTTTGTACAGGTCCTTTTACACACTTGGGTAAGTTGATTCCTAGGTATTTGATTTTCTGTGGCACACCAGAATGGAATCGTTTCCTTAATATCCCTTTCTTCTTTTCTTATTTGTATATAGGAAAGCCACCGACTTTTTGGGTGTTGATTTTGTATCCTGCCACTCTACTATATGCGTCTATTGTTTCTAGGAGTTTTTTGGTAGAGAGTTTAGGGTTCTCTAGGTATAATATCATGTCATCTGCAAATAATGATAGCTTGACTTCTTTCCTTGCCTATCTGGATGCCCTTGATGTCCTTTTCTTCTCTGATTGCTATGGCAAGTACTTCCAGTACTATATTGAATAAAAGAGGTAGAGAGTGGGTAACCTTGTCTTGTCCCTGATCTCAG